>OOFJ01111676.1:0-12558 GCA_900323375.1 Benthosema glaciale
CTTCTAATTTTTCCAGTTTTTCATGTGTTTATGAGGTGACAGTACTTCATTAGACCCCCTGGAGTCGTTTTTATGTGCAATGGTGTAACATTTGTATTTAGCATTTCTTCCTGGAGGCGGAACCCTTGACAGTGAAACGGGCGAATGGAGTAAACACTGAGTGTGACGTTTAAATATTGCACGCACCTATGCACCTCCCCCTCATTATCATTTTTTTATATACGTCAAACTTTGTGGGCGGAGCTGCTACATACACACGTGTGTTAAGTTTGATCATGGCGGCGGCTAGCCGGCTACCAAACTGTGTGACAGGTAGCTGTTATTGTCAAACAGTCAGACTCATTTGACACATTACCAGCGGATCAATGGATGAATTAAGCAATATTACTTACTTTCTCGTCATTAATGCAAGCCTGCGGTGCCGTGTGAACTCGCCAGAAAGCAAAGCAGTGCAGCAATGTATCGGTTTGACTGCTGTCCATCGCCTTGTGTGTCTGTGACACCCCAACCATTTAGCTGCAGTATTTAGTTTCTTTTCTCTTTAAGATCACTTCTGAACATCGTATGGAAAATGTAATGGTAGTCGCAGTAACCTACAGATGTCTGCTGTTACGACGGTGTGATGAAAAGAAGGGATGCTTTGAAGAAAACGTTTAAATCGGGTTGTTATGGCGCTCTGTGTTAAATTCAACGCGCTTTACCAGTGTTGACCATGGAGCTGTGTCTGACGGGGGAGTACGAGCCTCCATGTTAATTCAACGCTGTGTGCCAAATAACCAAGCGTTTTAAACGGTTGTTTCAGCCCAACGATGTGTTTTTTTCAGGCCGTCGGGACAAGAGACATTATGTAGATTACTGCGACTGTCTTTAGATTTTTCATACAATGTTCAGATGGTAAATTTTACATTAAACCATCACAACCTACTGACGTGGGCGGGAGCAACTCGAGAAATTCAGCCATACGTGATACGTGGTTCCCAAACTTTTTCATGAGGACCCCTAAATTGGTGTAGTGTAGACTTTTTTTTTTTAAGTTCTTCCTGTTTATATTATAAATATTAATACCTGATGATTATGTTTTAGGGTCGAACAAAACGGCGGCACTCCATCTTTAAAGTTTATCACTTGGGCCCTTCAAGTTGTTCAGCAAGCTCATCTTGGCTTGCTGGGTGCAGGACATGTACTGCTTAGCCAAGCGGGAGCACAGATCTAGATCTCGTGGCTTGTCTCGGTAGCACTGGAGCACACGGCCCTGCAGCTCGGTGCACACAGTCTCTGTGCATCGGGGCCGGATGCGAGCCTCTGCCTTGTTAACCGCCTGGCGGTATTGTGTAGCTGCTTGCTTGTAGTTTTCAAGGTTCTTCTTCTCCAGCGTTTCTACCTGTTCTTTATAGAAGGCCAACTTCCGGTCTTTCCTCTCCAACTCGCTGGCCAGTAAATTGGCCTTCTCCAACGCTTCATGGGTCTTGCCTCTCTCATGTAGTAGCACTGCATGTTGTCTTTCTCTCTCATGGGCCAGTCTGGCATCCTGCACCAGAGCCTGCTCCTGTTCAAACTTTATGCGCATTCCCTCCTGTATTTCTACATCAGATGGCCCTTTTGGTATTGGAATTGGTGGTGGTGATGGTAGTTGTGTTGCTGGTGAAGACCCCTGGGATTCCTTCACCCGGTGGAGGACCTCTGATGTGACCTTCACTCCTGGAAAGACCTCCTCCTCATCCAGTCTGAATGATGCCTTCCTCGTCGTGCTTCCATTGCCGCCCATTCCGGTTTGCCGTTTAATATTGGGCTATACCACAAAGGTAACACAGTATCCTCTAACCACATAGGCTGGATTAACTAATTGGGGCAATTAGCTGTATCGGATGATGTATCACAGCTGGACAGCAACGAGTGCACTTGGGATGTGTAGTTACAGCCCTTCTTGTTTACAGATCAGACACTGATGTCAGATCTGTGTCATCCGAGACTGACATCACGGACTGCGTGGAGACCGACGTCACTATGCGGCCCTTACATCTACGTCACATGACCGGCATGCCCATAACGTGGGCATATATGGAGATCCGGTTGTCCAAACATTCCAAACGATTAGTTCAAACTGCCCATATTTGCCAAGGACCCAAGGGAGCGATGTGGGAAGTTGGTCGGACCGGCTGTTATGCAAGAAGCTCACACTTATGTGAAGTGAGGGGTAGCACTGGAGCACACGGCCAAGATCATCACACACCACATTCCGTGCTCAACCAATCAAATCATCACTTAATGTCATTGGCCACTTACTTTCGGCGTCTTCACTTTTCTGGCCTCACTTTTATCTTCAATATGTACTTTGCTCAGCCAATAAAATCATCACTATGGGGTGATCCGCTAATCACAAGCCAATGTTTGTGTTCACACAAACCCGGAAAGCTGGACATAGGAGGGGCTAGCGCCCCTCAAAACATATATTGATAATCTGCAAATCCCCAAATTCCCACACTGTATAATATATGGAGTGCTCTGGTATCATCAATCTGGTGTCATCATAGTACTGATCAGTGGTGGAAAAAGTACTTTTTTACTTAAGTAAAATCAATACTGCAATGTATAACTACTTCGTTACAAATCCAAAATTCAAATGTACTCAAGTAAAAGTGCAAAAGTATCAGCGTCAAATGTGTACTTAAGTACTAAAAGTAAAAGTACTAGGTACAGTACTTAAGTAAATGTACTTAGGTTACTTTCCACCACTGGTACTGATGCACTGATGCCATGACCCAAAGATGTATTTTATTGATTTTTATTTTTTACATTCACATAGCTATGAGAGTCTTAGTGCTCTTCCCCATGTGGTCAATGTAGGGACACCAAGCGGAGCCTGCAAGGCTCCAACATGTACAAATGCAAATCATAAGGTGTTTAGTGCTTACCCTCTTGCCCCAAATGTCAAAAAGGCCTGCGGGGTGCTTGTGTGCAATGTATTAGTCCATATTTTTGTGTTTTAATCCATTCTGTGAATCCATCCAGTGAAAGCTGGAATCACACTCTCAGGAAGTAAACTGGATAGGATGGTATTTACTGGATAGCATATTTCATACTGCATACAACACATGATTATAAGCTAAATAGTAGATATGGTTCTATAAATTATTATTATTATTATTATTTAAATGCTGTGTGTACACTGAATGATGTATGGTCTAAATTGTTAATTAAGTCTACAAATGCAAAGTCAATCCAGAGGTATTGCAGTTGGACCTGTAGCCACATGGTGGCAGACTCAACGCATCATAAGCCTCTCAGGGTCTGGCTAGGGACTGCTATAAATGACATTGCTGAAGTAGCCAGCCAATACAAAGGGAAGTAGGCCTCACCTCCAACAGTAAACAGCTAACATAGATAAGTTCTCATGCCCTCACCCTGCCCTTGTAAAACCACAGACTGCACTCATACATTTTTGCCCGTAGGCCTATCTGCATTGGTCTGTTGTCGCATTCCCAAGGACTCCGAGCCCATTAAGCCAAAGGCAAGAGAGAGAAACACTGAGGGAAACATTATATTTACTGGAGAGGTAACCTTATAGAAGCACTTTTTAGTCAAATTAAATAGTTTTTGAATCGTTTTTGCTGCTCAAATCCAACAAGAAAAGTGGTAGGCATACTTCCTTGATTCTGGGTGTTGTTACATCATTTTAAAGCTGAGGTCAGAGCTTAGCAGGGGAATAAACTTTAGACAATGGCTACTTGATTGATGATTGATTGATTACTTTTAATTAGCAGTTTGGAAAAACAAAACACATGTACAGTACAGTACAGTTTGATACAAGGTCTGCTAAGAGGATTTTAAACCCAAGAAAGCCTGTGGCTTCTTTTGTACTCAATTCATCGAAACGTGGACAAATATACCAGTAAGACACCCTGGGGGCAAGGTTGCGTGGACGCATCCGCCTGGGTGGCGGCAGACTGCTGGGTGAGCGCTAGCGCTTTGGCATGGGGGTTCAGATCAACCTATGGAATTAATTCTGTATTGGCCATAATGCAGTGTGTCTTGAGTGTACAGTGTTTGATGCGTGTGTGTCTTGAGTGCACTGTACAGGGTTTGATGAGGTCAGATCGGGAATGCACATGCAGATTAAACACCAATGGACCGACATGCGGAAACAACGGTCAGACATGCAGCGAACATGCTCCTCCTGTGCTTGCGCTTAGGGTTAGGTTAGGGTTTGAGGTAGGCTGTCGGTCTAATAACAGTCTGACGAATAGTACAGTATGTCTAAACTAAAGCCTGTACCCAGTCAGATCAACATATGGAATGTCAGAACAGGTCAGCTCCATATATGGAGATCTAAGGGTGGCAGCGGGGGCAGTGTCTTGAGTGTACAGGGTTTGATGAGGGCCCAGGTAAGGCCGGGCCTTCATTTTCGGGTCTGTTCACACAGGTGCACGATGGGAAGTTTTTAGTGTTAGTATAACACCAGCACAGACCACAGTGCAGTACAGACTACGGTGTAGCACATGCTGCATGATGAGAAGTACATTACAGTACAGACTATAGTCCGAAAGCCAATAGTCCGACAACAACCTAAAGTCTGACAGCCAATAGTCCCACAACGAATAGCCCCATAGCCAATAGTCTGACTACCTATAGTCCGACTGCCAATAGTCAGATAACCAATAGTCCGATACCCCAACAGCACCACTCACACCAGTAACCGTTGTATTAATGAACTGAAAGATTGAAGAGCCCTGGCGAATTAATTTCACCCTTCTTTTACTGTTAATATTTTTTAAGGTGTGACAATAAAGTCTTTCAATGTCATACAGACAGTCTTTCTGATTCTGAAAAGAATAAATCAATTATAGATTGTTCTTGTCTCTGTCTACTTCTATTTCAACAGTTCATTTTCAATGAAGATTGCATTTGTGATATATCGATAAAATGCTTTTCATATGCCCCTCCCACCCCTACCAAACCTAATTACACACCTGACAAGCTTATACTGGCCAATTTTAAAATGTCCTTCTTTTAGCCTATCCCCTCTGGGTATACAGTACACCAACTTTGATTGGCTCCCACGAAGTTTCCCAAGGGAGTTGCTTGGAGATGTGATAGTACACAGTACAGATTTGCGACAACTTTCTCTAACTTTACCTAACTAATAGCCTACATAAGGAGTTCTAATGACTACAAGACTCAAGAGCAATTGAAAATAATTGATCATTATTTTGAATCAGATGTGTGGATTTCTGTCAGGTTGTGATCGCACATTATTGAGTGACATGGATTACTCAAATTAACTGAATGACTGACTACAAGAATTAGGAAGTTAGGCTAAAAAAAAATAAGCAAAGTGTGACTTTAACAGAACTGAATTAGATTAGGAAAGGCCACCCTTTCCTTTCCTAACACATTCTGTATTGGGCCGTGGCCCTCACCTAACAAAAGTCCCCAATTCCCTCCCCAATCCTATTCTAACCATGCCTAGGCTATATGTCCTTCAGTGATATTTGTTAAAACTAAAGGTTTGTTGTTAAAAGGTTAAATACATCACTATATTCTGTATAGTAATCACCGCTTTAGAGTGTTTGTTCAGCAATAGCTGTCTCTTCAGCTCTTTAATAAACAGAAAATACATTTTCAGGTACAACATTTTAGCCAATCAGGAGAGAGTATTTATGAGCTTAATTAATCTTTATAGTGTTGAATATAGTGTTGATCACTTACAATTCCACTTGTTTAATCTGTAACCTGACTGCTTCCTCTCTCCTGACAGTAGCCTATGAAATTGCTATCCCAGTTTCAGTTTTGGTTTCTGAAAATGCATCTTCTGTTTAATACAAAGTTGGAGAGACATGGACACTCCTGTTGCTGAACAAACACTATAGCAGTGAGTACAAATTAATCACAATTTTAACACTTATTTTATTATTATTTTTAATCAAAGTAAATCAGTACCTTTAGCTGCATGTTTGTCTTTAAATCGTGCCACTTTGGCCAGGTCTTGCTCGAAAAAGAGACCAGATTTCAAGAGATGGGCCACTGATAAAATGAAGGTAAAAAGGTAAAAATAATCTCGGTTCCGAAAACTGACCAGATCAGAAGTGAGAAATGACTGAAGAACAATATTATAATCGCTGGCTTTTTGTAGACTGTAAAACTCAAATGTCTGTCACATATTTGGCACTTTTACACCTCACTATGAAAACAATAAATAAATATGTGGAAAAGAATATGCCTACACCGTCGTGCGGCGAAGTATAAGCTTTGCCTTTGTTTATACTGCGTTTCCACCCACTTTTAGACAGCGCGACGGCCGGGTCTTCGTTTGTGTCATCATCTTCATTGACAAGTCACAACAAATATGGGGAGCTGAGGTGCTGCGAGCTCACAGTGAAATGCTCTCATCGAAGAGAACACAGATGAGATGGACAGCCTGGTTCAGCCACTTGTTGCCCAGTACCTCGCAATGGGATGCCAATCAAAAGAAAACAACCAACATGGGAATGTATCGAGCGATAAAGAAAAGGAACATCCGTAAGTTAACGACAGAAAGAAAAAAGTAGATTTGTAATTTTGCGATCATATTGGCTATTCGCTGCCGACAATAGCGCTATACATCTCTAAAAGACTATTGGAAATGAATTGAATATAAAATGGGTGTGAGGGATATGGTTTAAATTGCTTTATTGGCACGCTTTGGAACTTTCTTTTCCAAAATGTTTTTGTTAAATGTTCACTGCATGGTGGTCATTCGGAGACTTAAACTGGATGTCCGCAATCAACATTTCCCCAAGGGAAGGAAATGAGAACAATGAATAGCTTGGCTCCAGATGTCAGGTGTTACATTTGACGTTAAAGAATAGCTTTCATTTTGGTGAAAATATGAATGACAAATTATTTCTCTCTCTCTCTCTCTCTCTCTCTCTCTCTCTCTCTCTCTCTCTCTCTCTCTCTCTCTCACACACACACACACAATGACATTCTTTCTTTCTTGGAGCAAGCCCCCCTGAGTATCTACTTGGCCCCCCTGGGCCTGCACTTAGCCTACTGTACACTTCTCTCACAATAATCCCTCCCCCCACAGGCGTGTGATTCCGGGATGCAGCTCCAGGCCAAGAGCCTCTCCTCCTGAGCGTCCTCCTCAGAGGGTGCTCAGGCCCACCCCGGCCCAGATGACCCAGCACGGCAAGGTCATGATGTCCTTGGGACACTTTACCAAAGGGGCGACCTGGGAGGAGCTCATCCAGTCTTCTTTGCAGAGCTTCGGTAAGTCACCACTGCTGACCAAACAACTGTAGCCTATTGGTAGCCCTCTTCTGTCTTGCACCCTACCCTGAACATTTTCAGGCAAAGAGCTTTGCAGAGGGAAAAAAGGAGTGGGTCAAGTATAGACCCCTGGGGGACACCGGTCAATTAAGTACATAGGGTTTAAGTGGTTAAACAATTTTTACAATTTAGTCCTCAATAATTGAGTACCTACTGCACTGCACTTTTTACATTAGAACTTTTTCTCAGAGGAACTCCCATGTTGGTTTGTTGTTGAATGAAAGTGAGAGCTGCTGGGCTCTCGAGACTTTTTTATCATCTTTAGTAGTAGTAAAAAGTGACACATTGTAAGCTTTGGCAAGTGACACCTTTGTGTGATGGAAATGATAAGGTTAATGCTGTGTCTTGTGTTTACTGCTTGCTCTGTTTTTGTGAACACATACAGGTATTCTTTAAACCTGGAAGTAACACTGAAACATTTTAATTTCCTTTCAAGCCATTTTCCCCACGGTATGTCATTGTTGTACTCCAAAGTCATTATTGACTTTGGAGTACAGACAGTAAACTAAAGAAGACAAGTTTAGACCGGTCTCTAGTGTCTCTACACAAGATAGGAATTACTTTAAGCATTTTACTGCATGAAAGATGGTAGGCTACTGCAGGTGTCTACAGAGTAAAATACTCAGTTTTAATTTAACGGAAATGGAACCAAATGGACCTGTAAGGGTCTATTGATTGATTCAAACAAAATGGATAAATTAACACTGAGGAGTTTAATGCTCAGATGAGTCAACACGTTTGTTCTGATTATTTTATGAGCGAGTAAAATGCAAACAAAAATACTTAGGGATTGGGGAATTTGTATTACAAGCAATAGGATTGCTTGTATTAACTTATAAATAAATAAACCTTACAAATAAGGAATATGTTCTGCAGTGAACACAAGAGTTATGGTGATTGTCTTTGAAGAGACAAGCTTTCAAATACTGTTGCCTGGATACACAAATGAAGCATTGGTGCTGTGCTACAATGGAGTGAGCAGTGAATGTCATCACATAATTACATTTATCTGTCATGTGCTAGAATGGGGAGGTGAGGTGACAGCTTGCTGCTCATTTCAAATTTAGAAACCAATCGAATGCTGTATGTCAACCCTCGAAAGGTTCAAGGACCGCGTTTGTTGACGAAAGGATCCCGGTTAGATTCAACGGACTGGCAGAAAATAAAATCTGTGTGGGGATGTGGGGACTTTGTACTGATTCCCAAGCTGCTGTAGGGGAGCTACTGAGTGGCAAACAGTATAAGACTGTGGTTGCAGCTCCCAGGTTTTAATGTATTGTGTGTGAATCTCAAATTATGCAATTGAAATCCCAATGAGATACAAGATCTCTTTAATGAGGGAGCCCTGAAATACTATACTATATATTAGGTGGTCAACAGAATGGGTCTGTTAACATCTGTTGCTGATATGGCGGAGCATTGCTCTGGTCCTCCTGCCTCACACATCACAGACGAACCCCTGAGGTAAATGTGAGCGTCCACGTAAGAGCTATTTGAAGGATTACCTGATGGCTACTACGAGCCCTAAAGGTCAGCCTCTCCACACAGTGGTCTTTAGATGCACACACCGCTCTTTGAAACGCAGAGCACTATGAAGGCATGGATCAATAGGTGTTGACATCATCATGCTCAACCTACACAGGCACCCAAAAAATGTTAAGCCCAGCATTTGCACACTCTCAGAGTAAAATGAACACTGTATTTTACAGTGGCACAGAATTTTAGGGTTAGGCCTAAATGTTTAGCCTCAAAACATTAGATTCATGCAGTGAAAAACCTGGAGCTGTGTATAAATGTTAATTTATACAGCAATAACTCAAACTCAATCATTTTGTTTACCTGCATAATGAAATATGCTTTCATCCAACAAAAGAAGTGTCGCAGCAAAGCATTTCTGTTTCATAGAAATGACAAAGGCAGAGTGGTGGAGGATTATGTAGTAGAGAGAGACCAGCATGCATGCATGCCATATTCCAGAATCTGATTTGGACTTCTTTTGAAAACAAAGGTACCATCCATTATGATAGTGTCCTGTCAAAACAAGGAAAAGCAGCCCGCACTGGCTGATGAGAGCTTAAGATAACACCCGAGGCAAAGGCCTGGCTGCTGCAGCACGCTCTCAGCGGTGTTTGTCATCATACGGTGTCCCTCCTTTCCCACTGTAGCGGCTGGCAGCTTTCCTAACTTTCCAGTGAGTAAGACCGTCCGTTCCAAAGGGGATTTCCTTTAGCAATTAACCCACTGGCGTTAGTGGTTGGAAAGTTTTGAAAAAAGAGGATGGAGCAATTGTTTACCCGATGGAGAATCACTGCTTCCTGTCACATATTTGCAGAAAGACTCGGATTGTTCAATTTGGATCTGGCTGTTTTTAGAGAATATTTTGAAGTAAAGCTAGACTGCCGCTCGATATGTAAAGCAATTTAGTTACAGTGAGAGGAAAACAGGGAATTATTACAGGAATTCCATAGTGTTCTACAGGTATATGTGACACAAAGTGGATGAAAGCACCATCACACAACACTGTGCTACAGTGGTGTGTCTTTTATGGAGAAAAGCTAATGGTTCCCCTGGTATGGGAATGACACAACATGGCCTATGAGTTAACAGTGTTAAGATAAGCCATGTTATTTCGTTCCCATACCAGACAAAAACAAAAAAATAAGGTTTTTCACACATTTAGACCATATCCGTACGTGGTCATTATATGGGCTTGCCTAACGATGGATGCCAAAACAATGGGAACATTTTGATTTTTGTGTAATTTTATATCAAAAGTCCATAAAAATCTAAATTTTATGACTTCCTTTGAACGAAAACATGATACGTGATGACGCAGAATCCCGCACAAATAAAAATGTATCTTGATTTCATTCACCTGTTCCCTGTGCATTCCTCCAAACACAGCTGATGTTGATTACAGAACTATGCAGTTTTTAATCTCATTCAAGAGGACATCCCGACAGTTTCTCATTTTAAACTTAATCAGCATGCTACAATATGTATCTGAATTCTGAAAACATTATAGGTTAGAAGCCACGTAGTAGCTGCATGCTCTGTATCTGACTTGTAATGTTTTGTAAACAAACAACTCCAGAAGTGAATTCCCCGTTCATTTTTCTCATAGACATTTCAAAAATGATTTATATAAAGACGATTACGCCACGGACAAAGCCAAAGGCGTCGTCATGAAAGGGGGCGGGACTGCGGTGCTCTATACCAGTGTTTCTCAACCTGTGTGCCGCTGGCCAGCCTCGTAGCGTGGAGTCACTGAAGAACAGTGAAGATTGGGAGGAATCTTCACCATGCTATGAGGCTGGCTATGCTAAATAGATACTGGGCTGCCTGATTTCCATTGTTGCATTGTTGTTGTTGTCGCACCGTTTCGCACGTCTCAATCCTCAGCAATAGAAATGTTAATTTCTAATTTAATGTTGACATTTTCATGTCAAGGACCACCAATGTTTTTAAATGTGTTAAAAGTATTTTGGGTTTACTATCAAAGTACTTCACTTACTCTGGGAAGGTTAAATCAAAAGTATAATCGGTTTGGCACAATGCCGCGGAGGCAAGCGTTTCCTGGACGCTTGCCTCCGAGGCATTGTGCCGCACGGAAGGAGCTTATTTTGTATTGACTTCAATACAAATACCACCGAAGAAGCCATGTGGCTCCGCGGCTCTTGTCAGTTTTTGGACGCAAGTGTGCTCGCCCTCATTGTGGGGTGGTGCAAATAGAAACACGCCCCATGCAGGATATGGGGGCAGGATTAGGTGGCTGCTGGAGTGGCTCACTGCATATAGATAACAAAGATTAGAAAGGAGCACGTTACCATGGCATCTGAGATATTTCCAAGGCGATATGGCTTAAAAGTGGGTGCATGGAAACCTAATGTCCTGGTTGGCAAGATAATGCCAGCTGTCTAGGCCTTAAAGGAGAATGCCAATGGATTTTTGGAATTTATTTAGTATTATCATTATGGCGTTGATTGCCCACACCAGTACAGTGTTTGCTTGAATTTCGTTCTACATTGAGTTTTACATCTGCGTGACGTCACAGTTTGCGGGATTCAAGAGACAGAAAAACTCTAATCTCTGGCTTATATCGACAGACCGATATGTAGCCTACTAGGCTGGACATAGTAACAGATTTCAAAGCGTGAATTGAGTAGAATATCAGTGGTCTGAGGGAAATTATTAATCAGATCAAACTTGTAGTCTCCTGTTACAGAAATAAGTAGTTGATGCAAAAGAACGTAGTCTCCTGGGATTCCATGAAGTCTATTGTAGTGTTTGCAGTGCTGCAGAGACCCAGAAGCGAGACAGGGAAGGTGGTCTGGTCACAAAGACAGGAAGTGAGAAATGAGCAACGTGTAGACCACAGAGCAGTCACACAACCACCGGAAACGCACGTATACCTTCAGAAACGGTGTGCGCTATTTATATTACTAAATTAATTTTAGTGTAGGTACAGTAGGTAGGTAGGTGAGTAGGCTTTGTACAGTTTGTGTGCATGGATACATCATTTTGAAGTATCCATGCCACTGCTTGAGCCTGATTGTGCTGACTTATGAATCATGACAAAGAAAATAGAAATACTGAGGTCCTGAATCTGCCATGAAAAATGCATTTTAGGTGTTTAGAGTATGACCAAATCCACCTGTTTATATTGGAGGTCCAAACAACAGCGGTATCATGCGGAGTGAGCATGATACAATATACAAAAAAAAAATACTTGTGTTTCCTGCCTTGTCTCAAGGAGGTTATTATTAGAAGGAGGAGTCATGGTCCTTGAGTGTGGCTCCGCCATGACACTTTCACGGGAGCTAAAATCTCACACCGGAAGTTACATGTATAAGTGCAGTGAATGGAGCAAGCTGGACCAGCTCATAATAAACATGATTTATGAACCACTGAGACTTGTGTCATATAATTGGTCCAGGAGGATAAAATAATACATATCACAGTTTTTTTCCTGATCACTTGCTCTTCGATTTGCAAAGTGTGCACAGTACATGATTTTATTTGAGGATCTAAACAGCAGCGGAGTATCGTAGGTCCCGCGGGATTTGGCTACCAGACAGGAAACGGCGGGAAGTCTCGCGATAGTTGGCACGTTCAGAAACGTAATTTTGTTCTTTAGATGCCTCTATAAAATTACACAGTGTACACATCGAAAAGCAACACGGCAGACAATAATGTGTTATATGTCTTCTGTAATCTCCCAGAAGTGATTACTTTACAAAAGGTCTCAGT
>OOFJ01111686.1:0-14951 GCA_900323375.1 Benthosema glaciale
CTCTCCAGGGCTGCATGAACAGCGCTCGAGCTATAATGTTCTTTGCACCCTCAATATCGCAACTCTGTCTATACTCTATGGCTCTGGACCTGCCTACCCCGAGAACAGCATGTAGGCACGTTTCTCCATCGACAAGAGGATGTCTGCATGTCTCAACGTCGAGAAGATGACGTGGGCGCATCTCAACATTGAAAGGAGAATGTCAGAATGTGGATGTCTGTGGATGACGAGAGGGTGTTTGCATGCATATCTCTCTCTCACTGTCTCACCATTTAGGGTCTCTTTTTTTATGTTAACCCACAAAGTGTTAATTAGTCTGCGCAAACATTATTCCCATTGTGATAGGAAGACCCCACCCATTCCTCAATCCTCATTATCACCTATGGAAGTGCATTTATCACCAACTGGATACGTGTGACATCCCAGTGTATCTTGACGCAGTTCCATGATTGAGTTCCTTTCCACTGTATTATATATAGCATACATGGGCAACTGGTGGCCTCATGCGGGCCGTGCACCATCACTTTAATGCGGCCCCGCAGGTTAATATCAGAATACTGATACATTATTGATTTCAGCTAATTACTAGTATTCAAATGTTATTGTATTTTTGTCCAATTTAAGTTAACGTAATGATAACTAAATGCATTTGAAATTTCAGGATTAAACATAAAAAAATAAAGGAAACATCCGCACACACTCTTCATCAGAGTACCTGTTTCGTAGGTTATCAGATCTATTATTAGAAACTGATATAACATTCATAATGGAATCATGGATAATGGTTCTGTGGACTGATACATCTCTGGCTAGAGAAGTTATCAGATTTCCCGTCACTTTTTTTTCCTGGCGAATGTGGAAATGAAAACACTGTCTGCAGGCTAGGATTTGCTACTCTAGTTATCAGAGCCTGTCTGTATTAATTCAGATTGATGAGAGATAAAGAAAGGTGATTGTAAGGCTGATGGACAGCTGCATCAGAGATCCATCTGGCCATCTCCCGTCCGGCTGGATTGACAATTGTACAGGCTCTCTTCTGCCTCCGTCATGCATGTTAGCCAGACGTCAACTGAAAACTGATAGTCCCCAGCTCTGCCCGTGTGCATGCAGGGATTGGATGAAATGATGTGCAGATTTCCAGACCCAATATCAACGGTTCATAAGTCTGAACAATCCTGAGGTCTGCTCGACGACGCTTTGGGAATTGCCTTTTAGTTGTATTTCACGGTAATGCATGCACAATTTCCCACAGATTGAAGTTACAGGTCACAGGTGAGCCAACACACAAACCATGAGTGTTCTTTTGTGTTTATACAATAGCATATTTCACTGGTTAACTTAACGATTTCAGAAACTTCACTGCTGCAATGGGCTTGTCAGGCAACTGGGAAATGAAGATATATCACTCCATCTTTCTCAGGTGTCAGGCAAGGGTGTCCAATAAATCTTCAGTGACTCCCAGATCAGTAATGATAAAACATGGCCCTGGTAGACAAAAAACACCATGTGTTTTCATCAGGTCTTTTGTTATTTTGTTATTACAGATTCTGGGGGAGCATGATGGAAAGTGAATCACTCTTACGGGAATCACTCTTTTTCTCTTCCTGCAGTGAGATTATTCATAAAATATAAATGAATTGAGCATCAGATTATATTGTTAATAGTGGTATAGTCCAATTGCATGCAATCCTTTATGGATTGCATGCAAGTTACAATGCTATGTCAAAATACTCTCCACATTGTCTGTAGGACTGGATATTATAGTAGTTGGGAGATATTTTTGATTCAGTACCAGACAAACGGATGATCCCCAGACTTGCTCTGACACTTTATTGCACAATGCGTAGGAGCATTGAGTGTTGAGTCATTCTTTTGCTTATAACATTATTTCAGGAATTTTGGTGACATCATTGAAACAACATGGCGGCATGTCATCTGTATTTTATCGGTCACAGATGCCTTGGGGCTCCATTTTCGTCACACGCTAAACCCCTCATCCCTATCTTCTTTGTCTTTTTTTACTATTTTGAAATCATTTTTGAATAGTTCAACTAGCCAATCTACATTGACACGTTGTGAGCTTGTAGGCTGGCCATTTTAACTATTCAAAAATGTTTTCAAAATAGTAAAACAAGGCAAAGAAGTTTAGGCATAAGGGGTTTAGCGGGAGACGAAAATGGAGCCCTTAGTGTCATGCGGAAAAAAATCACATGTGTCTGGTGTAATGACACAAATCCACAAACGCGTAAGAAGTGAGTTGGTATTCGTGTGTATGAATCGGCACTCTTTTGTGATGTCTCAGCCCCAAGCTAAACCTTGGAGTAAGTGTTCGTAATAACCCCTGGTGGCTCGTGAGCTTATGTGGGTGTAAATCAAATGCTGCAGCTTGCTAAGGTATTTCCTGCACGGTTGAAACTGGTCACAGGGGATCATTGGGCTTTTCTCGCTTTGTTTGGATGATGAACGACGATGCTGTCTCTTCTCTGCTGACCTCGTTTCCCTCGACCCCCAAAGTGACGCTAGAGTTTAAACCAAATCTTATCATGGGGGTGCTTTGATGTGGTGATTCCGGGTTTATGACTGGCAGATTATTTCCTGGTCATTGCTAGCTACTTCTCTCTAGCTCTACCCTATCGTTACAACTTACAGTAGCACTAACTAGTAGCATTAATCTAACACTTGTGCAATTAATAAAAGTTCTGAGCTCAAGCTACCTGCTAATTCAATTTATGTACACCTTCTGTCTTACCATATTATGCATGCCTCCTTTCCAATGCTCAAAAAGGTCAGTGTGCATCTGATTCAGCTGCAGCCAGTTGGTAAAATGTCTCACAGCCCATGCTGTCTGCCTTGTGTTGATGTTTCTTGTCTTCTCAAGTTGGCTTCATCTCTCACCACAGCGTGCTGGCAGAGGATTGCTACTGTCGACTCGATGCTGGTGCTGGAAAATGCCAATAGTGTTTTCAACCCAGACTCTCATTCTCTTTCCTTCAGTTAATCAAAAATGAATGAGAGACACATATTGGCTGGCTGGCTGGCTAAGGCTGTGATCACTACAGTGTTACAACTGCTATGTGTGCAAATGGACAAATCTAACAATACTGTGTGCAGACTTATCAGCAAAAATATGAACAACACGTGACATGACAATCATTCGCCAGTGTTCTTAGATCTTACATACAAATACAACTGTTTTACGTACTGATTTTCTCAAGCATGCATATGGCAAGCTTCACTATACGTTTCTTATGTAGTTTGATTCAGTGACAGTTTTAGATTTGAGATCCCATTACACCAGGGGATTCAATTACAGTCCATTCGTGCATTTCAAACTATAGTTGCAGAAATGGACACGCTGTTGTTGTTTTTTTTCATCATGTGTGAACAAACACATGTGCATGTTTGTGTATTGTTGCTTGAATAAAGGCACCGTCTGTTTCGCTTTCGACTCGTTTTGATGGCGTCAAATCTAGTCGTACAAAAATAATGTTTTTGGAAGATGGAAAGATGATTGATATCATGAAATGATGGAAGATTATTGATATGTTAGATCAATCCATTTCAACCAATAACGGTCATTACTGTATATATTTATCTCCACATGCTAGAAGGCTTTTCTCTCTGGCATGATGGCTGAAAAGAAATGTTAGGGGTTTTCTCCCATTGCGTCCGCTTACGCCAGTTCAATAATCCACTACAGGACTGGACGCTTTAATAGGATCTTTGGTGGAAATGACATGGTTATGTGTATAGCCTATTCCCCTAACAATGTATAAGTAAAGTTAAAATTAAGGAACATTTTAGTGTGACGATTAAAAGTTTGAGCATTGCCATGATAAAGCCATGATGAAACTGGTTGACCCCTGAAGTTAAGAACTGAGCCGAGCGATTATCTACTGTATGTGAGAATGTAAAATTAGGATTTTCTCCACATCAGAGAATTCTCTAATAACCTACCAGCATTATCGTATGATACAGCTATCGTCTGGTTAGCTGTAATAAGATATATAAGGTATTTTTTTAATTATATCGTCAAAATGGACTTAACATAATTTACCTATATATTATTGCCTAGCTTGACTAACAGATAGAGGCCATGAATAATAGTGAATCAAATTGAGGTGGATGTGCCCCAAACGTGTTTGTTGTAATAAACACGCATATATATTTGCTGACTGTCTATAATGCTATACTATAATGCTTTGTGCTGAAGAGCAAGTACTATTTGCCTCAAAAGCCTTTTCTTTTCTGGGCCAAAGGGCTTGGTCTGCCCTTTTCAATCACCTCCTTGTTGTCTCATCTCATAGATTACGGACGTTGTCAATCTAGTGCACCTTCACAACATGACAGCTTGCTCCAGCTGCAGCGTACAGGAAGTAGCTGTTTTCATTGATCAAAAATGACACTTGATAGGGCCTGCAGTGAATATCCTGAACGCTGTGATGACAGATCACCACTGCTCAGCCATATAACCACTTAAACTCTATTTTCAAATTCTAAATACTATAGTTTGCAACCTCAATATTTTTTGAAAAATAAACCTACGAGCTCCCAACATGATGCATTGTGAGTGACACGGTGTGAGCTTGTAGATCTTCTGCTTTTGAAATCTTTTATAAAGCCTTAAACTAGAATTACATGTCCAAAATAAAGTTGTTATATGTTGGGTATAACATTGAGTGTTTTGTAAGGAATTGTCCGAATTGTTCATTTTCACTTTCTAGTTTCCACTGCTCAAATTACTTATTTATATCAACACTCAAAGTAAAAGTTAGTCAATATTTTCCTAATTAAAATGGAGGGTTTTTTATGGCTCGCTTTCTTTCATTTCTCCATCAGATTTGCACATTGGCAATTTAGCTGAAAGAGTCACAGCTCACATTCAGCTCACATCCACGTTTAACACAATAACTGACTACTAATTCACACAATTAATTCAGTCTCCTTTTTGATTGTTCTGAAGTGACATGAATAGTGTGATGGTAATTATCACTTGATGATATCGTTTTGTGTTAGTACTTTTAGTATTACTGACGGCTTCATATCACTGAACACAATATTAAATAGTCTCTTTGTCTGCCTTTTGTTGCCTTAATTATGTTTTCCTTAGTCAATGCTTGCACTTTGTACAATGTTAACATGCCTTGCGTTAGACCAGTTGTCAAGTGGAAATCGGAAAGCCTGATTTTAATGCTAAGATGCCGTATTAATGCTTTAGGCACTGTGGGCTACTAATCGATGTCTGTCTGTCTGTCTGTCTGTCTGTCTGTCTGTCTGTCTGTCTGTCTGTCTGTCTGTCTGTCTGTCTGTCTGTCTGTCTGTCTGTCTGTGTCCCTTTTATGCCCATATATCATTCGGACATTCTAGAGACAGACTTACAACACTTACAGATGGATGGACAGATATCATATCATATAGCACATAAATATAAATATAATATCATATAGCACATATATATGTATGTATGTAAAATAAATATCATATAGCACATACAGGTATATATGTAGTAGGATGTAGAGTGCTATAATACAACAATATGTTTCAGAAACATATTCACAAACAAAAAAACATGATATTGTTTTGGGTGGAGGCGGTCATACACATCTTAGTTAATGTTAACACATTATGTTATTATCTGAAAAACTAGAAAGACAAGACCACTTACAGTTTTCAAACGCGCCACAAATCCGTTTATGCCCCCTCACTTCCTACCTTCAAATCTGCACTGAAAACTCACCTGTTCAGAGCTGCATTTTCAAGCTGATGTGTTTTTAAACGTTATATGCACTGTTTTATTGGTTTTATTATTTTAATTGTTTTTCTAATAAAGTTGTCCTTTTTCTTGTTCCCCCCCGGCCCCCACACATGTAAGGCGTCTTTGAGTGTCATGGAAAGTGCCATATAAGTCCCAGATATTATGTTTACTCTCCTTCTGACCACCCTGGGCAAATGACGTTGATGCTTTACAAATCAGTTCACATTCTCCGCGAATGAAACAAGTGCTGTGATTGGTCAGGAAAATATCGTATCCGGGGGAAATACATTTGACGGATGTTCCGCCGGACATTTCCGCCGATAGCTTCTCTGCCTTACATTGTGACCAGGCTTTTCTCTTCGCAGATGAGTAAGCCTGGGACCGAGGCTACCTTCTCACAGAGTAGTAAGGCTTGGCTTGAGCACACGTTAAGGGAAGTGGTTTCTTAATATTGCAACAGTGAAGTTGTGTTATGCTCTAAGGCAGACTAGTAATAGCTGTAAAGCAGTAGTTTTCAACCAGTGGTCCAGGGACCACCAGTGGTCCTTGAGAAGATTCCAGGTGGTCCCTAGCTAAATGATGGAGAGTTGGTAACCAAATGGACCCTTATAGCTCTTTAACTCTTGAGAGCGTAAAATGAAACCAAATGGACCCGTATCTCAAGAGTTAAATCAGCATTACAAGAATGTACCGGTACACAATTAGAGAATGTAAAATAATTACCACCACATCAATATGGCATGGAATTGTGGACACAATCTTATCCAACGACAACAAAGGATACAGTTCATCAAATGGTGGTCCGTGGCTCAAATGCCAAATAAATAATGGTCCTTACTCCTTAATATGAAAAGGGTTGAAAGGTGCTGTAAAGCTGTACCATACAGACTGATTTTCTTGTGATCATGTCCTGTGATCGTAAGTTCTTAACGAACGCCCAATGGTGTGAAGGAAGCTAAATAATATGTTAAGCTTTGGAGCATGACCCAGACAGTGTGCAGACTTTATTCGTTTTTGATCATCAGATCATCATTTTCTAATTGCCACTATACTGTAGGTGTGTACTGTATGTGTGCGTGCATGACTGCTTTTTTCGTTTTATATACAAGCTGTTAAAGTAATGCTTGTTCAATGTAGTGCTGAATGCAAGTCCTAAGCTTCAGAGCTCTATCCTTTTTGAAGTACAATTCCTCCACTGGAGTAGCATTTCCTATCACTACACCAGCACATTGCTGCTGCTAAATATTGTTTACCTTTTGTCGAGGTCCTCTTGTTTTACACTAGAATCCCCATTCACAACTATGTGTTGAGGAGAAGGCCTTAGCTTTAAATACCACTACATAACAGTCAGTCACACCACTATGTTGAACAAACAACATCATATCCTAGTCTTTAATTCATATTATTGCATACTTAAATGTAATGTTTATGCATTAAGTGTTATAGACATTCTGTTCACTGGATAGCTTTCTAGAGACATTATTAACACCATCTGTCTTGTACTCTAGGCTGCTATACACAACACCCCAGTAGTTCTCGCATTAACCTTTAATGAGATTCTACAGTGTGTTTACTGCAGTTTTTAAATCGCATTATTTTGTTTTATTCAGAAAATAGAATCTATAAAAGAGAGGTTAGTTTTAGCCACACCTGTATATTAGTTAGGCTACTGACTGGCTATAATGGATGGGATGGGATGGGATGTATGTCCATGTTGGTCTCACAACAAACGAGCCAATGCCGTTGGGATCAATTCAATCGACAATTGTGAGAACAATCGTGTCTTGTTTGGAATCGATCTCAAGGGGGGTTGGGGGAGGGTTTGCTGACGGTACTCTCATGTTGGAAGACGTATCTATACTGTACCTGTTACCAATTTACGGACTGGTACTCTTTTAGTGTGTTTTTGAACTAGGAGGATATGAAGTCTCAAAGTTTGATGGCTGGTGGCAGCGCGTTCCACATTTGGTGACAGAATAGTAGAATGCATTCATCCCCATATTTGTCTATCTGTTGGACACAGAAAATTGTGTCGCTCTGACGTCGCATGAGAGTTAAGTTGTTTTGCTGAAAGGGCGCTGGGTTTCTTCTGCATGGGTAGCGGAGATTGTTGTGTACCACAATTCCCATAGTGTTTACCATTATTTCCAGACTCACATCAGAATATTGACCTGATTTCTAGCATACAATAAATACATAGATGAGACACATTCAAGTGTCAGCTTTTGTAAACTTACAACACTACCTGCAGCTTAATAAAAAGCCTGCATCAGTTTCCACCTATAACACTACAATGTATGCTCCTGTTTATTGTGTAGCCATTTAACATTCACAGTGGAAACAGCTGAATGAAACCCATTAAAGGACAGCTTCACCAGAGTTCTCAAATTCTGTGCTATATTGCTCCTTTGCCGGGTGCATATTGACAAAGGACAAATGCAATCTATCTTTAATTCCTACTTAATAGGATGTGCAAATTAAGTGGTCAAAATAGTCTGTAAAAAGACAGAGATATCCAGCATGCCTTCATCAGAATTATGAGATGTTTTGTTGATTTCATCTCCCCTTTTGGAGTGATGTTTGTGACATTTGAGTCATTTTGTTTCACAGTGGCAGCAGTGGATATGCTATAGTGTGATATAGCCTTGAAAAGTTACAAGTTCATTGACCAATACTTTGATGTTACAGCAACACCTCCTTCGGCCATGTTTTTTCATCACTATTCGCAGCGTCATTCACCTTGCACTCGGGCATTAGGAGTAACAGTGTGTTACACTCACTGTGATTGTATTCCAGCTGAATTAGAGGAATGACAACAGCGTGGCAATTGTTATTTCATCGATCCAGTTCTAACCAGAGTCGCTTATCCATTGGTGGAATATTGGACACAGAAGAATTGTGAGTGTTAATTTAACTGTGAAAGTATAAAACACTGACCCTTTCAGAGTTAAAATAACACTTAGGATGTTGCTGTATAGAGGTGGTGTTGCCTTTATTATCAATGTAACCAAAGAACTGTGTAATTAAAGGCTGATGCTGCAGTGACTTGTTGGCCCTATTATTAGTTGTGCTGTTATATATATATTTTTTATCCCACCATTTTGTAACCCATTTTTCTCAGTTGTATGAGGAGAGAGCATGCCACTTCTTATCACCTGACAAGGGGAGATTCCCCGGTAGGACGTACTGTAGGGCATGGAAGGAACACGTTATTTCAACTAGTTCCTTTCCCCTCCATCAGGCGCAAGGAGTACTGCATGTTTTGTGTGAGGGTACCTGCCCTAGGGGGACACAGGGAGAACAGGCAAACTCCACACAGAAAGGCCCTTTCACCAACCCCTCCTAGGATAACCCCACCTAGGGTATTATAGGTGCTGATGACGTGGAGGAGAGAACACACCCACCCCAGCGGGAATCGAATCCCTGACGTTCTAGCTGTGAGGCTACGGCACTACCGACTGTGCCACCGTGCCCCGGTATTTCTCCTTTTTGACTTAATCTTTCTTACACAAAGAAACAGTAGATGAGGCTATAGTTCCCATGAATACCCAGATGATAATAGCATGTTTAAACAGAGAGATGACAGCTGCTCATTCAGATGTCAAAGTTAAACTATCCTGCATAAAGGGGGGCATCTGGTCACCCTAGCAGTATGATGAATTCAAGATTCAAGAATGTTTATATGTATCAACAATATGCATGTGGAGCCTATTCATTGTGCACGCCTCATTTGCACATTTGAGATATCCAGCTCATTTGCACATAAGTATCTAATTGGGAATGAAAACAAGAACAAACATACGTTGAAGTTTGAGAGAGAGAGAGAGAGAGAGAGAGAGAGACTGAGTGAGGTCCCTAGTTAGATGAGCTATGGTACTGCAAGCGCAGGGCACAGAATGTGTCCAAGGTGTGTCCATCTCAATTTCTCTAGTTAGACAGCATGTTATCTGTATGAAAAGTGTTTAAACACAAATGGGTGGTATTAAAGCTTCTGAATTAGTCATGGGTGTGTTTTGAGCATAACAAATTAGATCAATAAGAGTCTTCTTCCATTCCCTTTAAGAGCTAGGTGCACTCGGACTGTGGAATGGACCATCAAATGATGGATTGATTTTATGCTGTGGAAACATGAGCATCAAGCAGCATCAACAATGTGATATAGCTTAATTTCAGGAGATGAGGGAAACTGGCTTTTTGGGCATACAAAGAATCACACCTTCCTCCAGCAACGTCTCCTCATTCAGTGATATATTGACAATATCAACGGCCCTGTCAAAAAATAGATATTAGCGACCCGGTTTTATATCATTAGAAAAACCTTGAGACGTCCTGTGTGTGTAATTCTAGAGACGTCTGGGGCACAAAACCTGTCAAAATAGCGCGATCGAATGTCCAAATGTCAAAAAACAGCTCAGCTCGCAGACTGCCATCATTGTCCATAGCATTGCATTGGAGACTTGATTACCCATCATCCCCTAGTCTATTTGGACATTATAGCCATAATAGCGTATATGTGGGACTGTCAGGGCAATATTGAGGAAAAGATAATAATAATAAAAAAATAATAATAATAATAACTTAATTCTCAGAATTATCTCACAGGCCAGAAATAATTTCCAACGGGCCGGTTTTGGCCCGCGGGCCGCCTGTTGCCGACCCCTGCCCTAGAAGCACGAGCATCAGTTGTTTTCTTCTGGTCACGTGATCCAAACGCATGACGTGTCACCAGCAGAAAAGCGTGTATGTCTTAAAAGTCGTCAAAATCGCCCAATAAAACAAATAAAACATAACTCGGGTAACTCAGGGTCGGCAGAGAAAGAAGTCTTAATCAATGAAGTCAGGGTCCCTGATTGGTTTTCAATTAATCGGAATTCACTGGTCTATTATTTGATCAGATTGACCAGATCAGATACAGGGAGAAATAATTATTCTCTCCATATTGCCAACTATTTTTCCCTGTGTTTTAATCGTATTTTTATTTTTTTTCCACCCGCAGTGCATTAAAGTGCTTTTGAATTTCAAAAGGTTATTTTGTGAACCTTGTCTAAAGCTGCCAAGGAGGAAATATTTTAAAGAAGAACAAATCATTTTGGGATCAGTTTCTATAGTGACTGTGAGAAATCCAATGAACAAAAATTGATGCCACTGTCACTGTTGTTTACGATCTTAATCCTGATAGAATAATGACGTTGGATTGGGAGGGCAATTGAATTACTGTAACGTTCCCCTTTTCAGTGTGAGCAATAGACCATGATGTGACCTCGGCAGATTTCTGGCAGTAAATGAGATCGGAGTGGTTATGCTATTAGGTGGTTTAGTACTAATCACGGCCACCTAACCTTTCAGCTGACAAAAATGCACAGATATCTGTCTTGAATATAGTGAAGCAGAGGCGGATGAACAACTTTTACACACACACACACACACACACACACACACACACACACACACACACACACACACACACACACACACACACGCGCATTCAATATTTATGTCCAAGAGAAGTGAATGTAGTCCTGTGTACTGTACAGAGGATGATTCACTGTATAGGATCTTAGGATGATATGCCGTAAATAAGTAATGAACGTGATAGAATATATAATTGCTAGGGCTGAAAAAGTGGTTCAGTGTGAAAAGTCCTGCGATACAGAAAGATGCAAAAATATGCCACATTAGTAATAATTCATAGTATGGCATTGGCAGCATATGTATGCCCTGTATATGTATGTCGATTTGCAGATCATCATGTTGTTTATTTTTCTTCTTGAACTAGTCGTCATTATACCAATTTACACCACGCTTGTGTGTCACTACTACCAAGGGCTACAGTTGGGTAATGAGGGAGGGTCGTAGACAAACAAAATGATCATCCAGTGTCCAGCCACTTCTTATCACCTGAAAGCAAGGAGTCACTCTTGCGGAGGAACACAGTATCCCTATACTCCCTGCTGAACAGGCAGAGACAGAGATCAACCTCCCCCCTCCCCGGCTTCCCACCCACAAACACAGCCAATTGTGTTTGCTGGAGCGCCGGGCCAAGCCAGATGCAGCCATGAAAGATGCATTCGCTTGACTCAAAGGAAGCACCAGTCACACCTGGGGAATCTCTGTGGGATGTGTGATTGTGTGGGACTGGACTGAGGAACGTGTATTGCTGGTAAAGCATTGCCTGAAAATATCTAAATGCACAAGCTCAGGAATCATCCTCTTGTCAAATCCGTAGGTTAAATGCAGAAACATTATGTTAATTTTAAATGTTGACATTTGCAAAACTTAAATTCTGGCCCACTGCATCAATAGTTATCAAATACCATGACCCTTGATGATGACAAGTACACAAAACATTAATTAATCCATCCATCCATCCATCCATCTTCAAACTTCATCTTCATGTTCACGCGGGGGCAACAGCTCCAATAGCAACAATAGCGACTTCCTCCTTGAGGATTCCGAGACGGTCCAAGGCCAGTGAGTCGATGTAATCCCTCCCTCTGCGCCTTGGTGTGCCCCGGGGTCTCCTCCTATCCCAGTGGGACGTGCATCGAGGACCTCCCTAGGGAGACGTTCGAGAGGCATTCCTAACCAGATGCCCGAACCACCTAAGCTGGCTCCTTTCCAGGCGAAGAAGCAGCGGCTCTACTCCGAGTCTCTCCCACATGACTGAACTTCTCACCCTATCTCTAAGGGAGACGCCAGCCACCCATCGGAAAAAACTCCTTTCGGCCGTTTGTATTCGCAACCTTATTCTTTCGATCATGACCCACACTTCATGACCATAGGTGAGAGTAGGAACAAAGATTGCTCGGTAGACAGAGAGCTTTGCCTTCTAGTTCAACTCTCTTTTCGTCACAGCAGTGCAGTACAGCGACTGCAATACCGCCCCTGCTGATCCGATTCTCCGGCTGAACTCCTTATCCGCCCTCCCCTCACTCGTGAACAAGACCCTGAGATACTTAAACTCCTTCACCTGGGGTAATTAATTTCCAAATAAATCAGTTAGATAGGAAAATGATGCATTCAGTAGACAGGTTTATCTTTCTAATAAATTATCTGCGTAGCAAAAAGATGCATGCTGATTATTTAGAACATTTAGCATCCTTAGTATTGAAGTGAGTTACACAGATTTAATTAATTCATATTATTAGATAAACCCCCTCCAGTAATTCATCATGCAGTGTCAATGCTCTATATTTTGTGCATGGGTATATCAAAGCTTATGGTTCAACGTTCAAGGTTGTACTTTA
Organism: Benthosema glaciale; assembly: GCA_900323375.1. Taxonomy (NCBI): domain Eukaryota; kingdom Metazoa; phylum Chordata; class Actinopteri; order Myctophiformes; family Myctophidae; genus Benthosema; species Benthosema glaciale. Next base: position 13,003 of record OOFJ01111686.1, read on the forward strand.
TTGTTACATCTTGTGTACACTACAGGTTACAAAAGTAAAACTTTTTTTTAGTTTTCCTTCAGAGAAAGGTTCATGAAAGTATCACAGAGCTGCCATGTTATTGCCATTAAGAATACATTAAACACCAAGAATACATTATACACCAAGCACTGACCCTCGTTCTGACCCTGTTTTCTTTGTTTTCTTCCCTCTTCTCCCTCGAGGCTTGCAGAGCAAAAATGTGTGTGTTTTTGTATTGGTGGGAAAAAAGTTATATTCCATTTTCTTTTCCTTTCTTTTGTGTATAAACGGGAGCACTGAGAAAGCATCTCCATATAATTATTCTGGCAAAAGTGATCTCCTTTTGTCTAACATGCTTTTAAATCTGGTAGGCTTGTCATCCGTTATGCAGGAGGGCACAGGAGTTATGGAAGAAGTGTTATTCCTTATAACATAGCATAACATACACAAAAATGACATGAAATGGCCTGAATGTCTGGGGGGAAATATAATGTCTTGACATGCTTTTAACTAGTAAATAATTGTGTTGTTTCAAGCATTTGCACCAGTTAAACGCACTTCAGACGAATTTAAGTGCATTCATATTTGCATATACTGAACATGGTCAAGCTGTGCCCTCGGGGCTATCTGGCATCCACTATTGTAATGATGAGGAATCCTTGACATGAGGTTGGAGCCAGCCCATGACTTATCTACTCGCTATTATGAATTGTGACAGGCCATAGTAACATCCATTTAGTATACACTTTATCCAGGCTTGATGACCTTGCTCTTGAATACATGTATGCTGCCTGAATAATTATGAATAGTTTATGGTAATTTGTAAGTTCAATAGTGCATCCAAGTGTCACAACTAGAAGGCCCCTTTACTGTGGCTAATATTTTGGCCATTTCCCTAAAGGAAGGTTATTAAGAGAGATTTAACTTAACATGATTTGACAAATATTACACATTTTCATATTATTGTTAGATTTATGTTAGTTCTTTGTCAACAATTATGAACTCATGGCACAGAAACCTTTTTGGGATGCAAAAGTGAATGGAGGGGAAGAAAAACAACTTGAATTGAAAAAGTGTGCAAGTGTTAACAAGATCTGTGTGCAAGTTAACATGCTGAGATCCTTTTGCCACGTTACACCAACTAGAAACAGTGCACCTCAGGGCACAGGTCTTCACCAGGAAAGGATTGTATTTTAAAACATGTCAAATGACATTTCTTCCTCAGGCCTCTAGGGAGTGTGCATACAAGGTTTCCGACTAGAATTTTCTAGTGGCATTTCTTCCTCTTCCTAGTAGGAATGTGTGTGTGCAATATTTCACGGAAATCACACAATTTGGGCATGATTTGCTACATTTTGTTCAAAACGGAGCACTCCAGCGAACTTCGGAAGCCAATCTTAGCCAATCGGGATGGAGTATGAAAAATCTGAAAGACCTGTTTCGTTTAATGGCTATAGAGAGACTTATGTACCAATTTGCGTGATGTTTGGATAAAATGTGTAGGTGTACTGTCAAAAATTGGCCTCCTGCTGGTGCTATAACAGGCCAATGTGACAAAGGTTGGGGCAGAGGTTCAGCTCTGGCATTCAGGGAGTGTGAGTGCAGAGCACGGCTGCGATCAAGCCAACGGTGCCAGAGATGAGCTGTTCACAGATGGACACACGAGTGCAAAAGAGTGCAAAACATTCTTTCTCCATGCCTTCGGCCTGGTGGAGACAATACCAAGCCCAATTCTTCACTAAGCTTACACTTCAGGATGCATGTAATTGTGTTTCTACCATTTAGAATTTAGGCATTTAGCAGCTGCTCTTATTCAGAGTGACTTGGAATAAGCAAGGTAATCACATATACCTGTATGCAAATAGCGAAATGTGTGTGTGTGTGTGTGTGTGTGTGTGTGTGTGTGTGTGTGTGTGTGTGTGTGTGTGTGTGTGTGTGTGTGTGTGTGT
>OOFJ01111693.1:0-12263 GCA_900323375.1 Benthosema glaciale
GGGGCTGAGGAGCATGCCCGCACGTCCGTGGGTCGTGGCAGGCTGAACGAGGGGCTCTCGAGCTGCGTGGAGTCTGTTTTCTCGCTGCGGTAGCTGCTAACAGTGCTGAGGGTCTCACGGTCCGTGGTGGCCCCTCCGGCACTGAAGCAGCTATCCGTGGAACCGGCGGCTAGGGCCACCCCACTGCGGCTTCCCGGGTGCTCTGTCCCAGGGCCAAATGCCACAGGGTCGAGGCCCAGACCCAGAAGGTTCTCACTTAGCTCTTCGCTCAAGCTGCTCTTTATCAACGGGCTAAGGGGAGTCTCCCCCAGGCTCTCGGACTCAGCAGAGGGACCAAGGGGAGAGTAAGCCCCCATACAGTGTCCCTCGGGACTCTGAGGAGACAGTTGCTCCAGCGCCCCCACCTCCACCTCCAGTATCTGTTCTTTCTCCCCACCGTCTTCCTGGCTGGAGGGGGAGGGCGGTATAGACAGACAATCCCCAGGCTCTCTGAATCCGGTTGACACTCCAGGCACTCCCATTAGGCCTGGGAATTCCCCTCCGAGAGCTGCAGCCAAGCAGGACTGGACGACACTAGCAGCCCCTATTGAGTGAGACAAACATTAGAATAAACGATCTGGGCATAAAATTATTATTATTATTTTCAATCTCAATGAATTAGCTTGATTTGAACCTGAGGGAAAAACATAATAAAAAAAACAGACATTGTTCAGTTAATTCTGCAATGTAAAAGCTTTCTTACTACTGATTGTATCTTGGGAGCTCTGACGTAGAATCTCCCGGTGAGCTGAAGTCACAATTACATTATTGCTGCCTTGTTCCCGCATTAGCTCCCTGATATCTGAAGTGCAAATATGGAAACTGTGGTTACAACACGACTAGTAGGAATAGAACAGAATTAAATAGAAAACATGCCTTTATTGTCATAGTACAATGCACAACACAAATAAATGGTAAATAAGTGAAATGTTGCTTTGTGATGTGGCAACTATGACCACGCCGTTTATCTAATTCCAAACAGAGACTAGCAATTCAAGATAGAGTGGTACTGGTTAACACTTAACAGTACTTGCTACCTCAGTGCAGACATGAAACTGAAAGATACAATTATAATATTAATCAAGATATATCAAGAATATTATCAAGGCATCAAAGAATGGACTGATTTCAATAACTTGGTATGAGTTCAAACTAGTATAATACCAATCCAACAGTATATTTAGCATTTTCTTAACTCTTGTCACTCTCCAGTGCCAACCCATCATGCTATACATTGCACTATACACCATTTTTGACAAGTGCACTTTGAGTGCAGCATTCAACATGTTATGCTTTGGGAGGTCCGGGGGGGACCATTCACTGGCATGCTTCATATTAGTATGAAAAATACAACACTACACACAGTGAGATTGTAAACCTAGCCCAGTGTGCGCAGCATGGCGGCTGCATGAAAACACAGATACATACCCTTGGTGCCTCCCGTATCTTCCAGCTGAGGTAAAAACTCCTAAAGCAAACACACAAGCCATTTGAGACCCATTAGGATGTAAATATAAAGCACATATGACGACTAACAGCAAAATATAAGTACTTAATAGAAGGGAGATATTTAAAATAGCCCTGCACATATTAACAACTGCACGTAGTACCGTAACCCTTACCGACACCTGGTTGAGCCCAAACAGTGAGTGCTGAGAGCTGCAGCGCACAGGCGGTGTTGAGTTGACCTTCCGAAACACAGTCATCTCCACACCGACATGACTGTCCCTGTGAGGAAATTAAAATGCCAGTGGAAAGAGGACTGAAATAAATCCACCATGCAGCATTTGAGTACGCTGCGATATCCTTCAATAGTACTTCTTCAAACTACTGTATAGCACAAACATCCACTTACTGTTCACAGGACTTAATGTCTCTCCGCAATCTAACATAGAAACCAGTGCAGATCCAACTGTAGAAATCACGTTATGACAGGGTTCACGTGTGATTTATTAAACGGCTGTATCTCATTAATCATAGCACAAGAATGATAGTGTTGACAAATGTGACAGCTGAAAACCATAATTTAAATATCATGCCCTTAATTCTCGCTTTAGAGGTCGTCACCCTAGAGTGTACAACATGGAGAAGTGGGACTACGGCCAAGAAGAGGAAAACCTTCTCTGGTGGAGATAGATATTTGAAAAAGGAAGTCAGAAGAATGTGGTCTGGAAAAATAAATCACTGATTCAGGATTGCGGGCCATCAACGACAGTGACCTGAAACTAACATCACAATCACATATATAACGATATTTTACTACTACAGTACTACTAATAATAATAATATAGGCATTTGTACATTTCCCGTAATGAATAGCCTACTTGCCAAGCAACACATTATTAATACTCAACAATTATTAACAGTTGACATTTTAGAAGTGACTAATTCTTTCTTTAATATAACAGGGCCCAGCAGCGGCTGTGGCTGTGCTGGCCATGGTTCTCTGGGCTGGCTGCATCGGATTTTCCAATGGCACCCCTTATCCTGTGCAATATTGTGAAATAATGGCGCACACTTTGGCATATACAGCAGTGTGTCCCCCACCCCATCTGTCTGACTCCTACACAGCCGGAATTTGTGCATTGTTGAACCGGCGCTCTTGCTCTGTTGCAAGGTTTGCCTGTGGATAGGTTATCACTTATTGCGTGAGGGGCTAACCTTTGTCGTCTAGTACACAAATCACAAAATGACGGCCGTGACCCATTTCAAACAATATGAAATAGGTCTACATTATGGACACATTCAGTAGTAGATATAGAAGGCCTTTACAAAATATAATATTTTGACACGCTGTATAGGTTAGGACGGTTACATATTTTTAAGTAATGAGAATGTTGTGGTCGCATAAATCAGATTCTCCAACTATGCTGCACTGCAAGTCTGTATCATGCACACTAGCATGCATCAGTGGTTTCATGTCAGGCTTATCGCTGCAACCACATCCCCAAAGTAAATTCCTTCCATGAACCTTAGACTTGGCAACGAAGTGTAAAGGCTTCTAACAACAAGCTTGCTTATCATTAACATTGTTTACCTGTGTTGATTTCCATCATGGGTTGCTGACCCCTCCTCTCCCTCCTCCGCCCTCGGGGCATCGGCCGTGAGCGAGGCCTGCTTCTGCTCTATGATCTCGCCAAGGTCGAACATGGCGTGAAGCCGGAAGTTAACCACCTTTACGGCGGTGAAGAAGACCGCCACCACAGCACAGTACACCCCTGCTACCACCAAACTAGGAGGAAGGGCCTGAGAGGGAGGCAGAGATGAGCACAGTAAATGAGGCTAGCTCGGTCTGTATACCGTAGTGCAGTCATATGAGACTTACTATGTCAAAGAGGTGTTGAACTTTGGTAGTTTTAGGTGTGGTCTAAATTCAAATATTATCAATGAACTTTACCAGATGCTCCTGTACTGTGAGAGTAATCAGAGGATTGGGGGACAAAGAAATAATTACACATTTCTTCCCTCTTTACCTTTACTTGTCTTTTTCAGATGAAAAAGGTCATACACATAAATGAATGCATACAAAGCAGACTCTACTGATATATTAAAATAACAAGTCCTGTTAAGCTGGCCCCACATTACAGAACTTGACAGATTTTGTGCCAATCGTCCCTCCCAAAGAACTTTCCCAATTTGAGGATGGTCTGAAGTGATTATGTGCCAACTGGTTAACTCTTTAGTGTGAGCGGTTCACAGACTTCATCTTATGTCACAGATTGAATCTGAAAACGTAAATATCAAACATAGTTGATAAAATATACACAACAACTACAATGTTACGCCAAAGCTCCAAACACTGTGTGGTGTCAAGAAATGAAACACGGCGAATTGTGAGGTTGGACGGACGCCGCCATCGAACACAGCACAACGTCGGCAGTGGAGCACCCCTTCATTGATTAAAGAGGGAAGGGAACATTCCCTGCGTTGACGCTGACGCCCAATGGCTGCAGTGGAGCTTTGGACTTAGTGTGAAAGGAATACATGACTGAAATGTTGAGCAGCCAAACCAAAAATGTACTTGTTGGTTTGACTAGTTATTTACTCCTGTCCTCCTCTCCTGTCCAAGATTTCACAGGGACTGACCTCTGTTAAAACACAACGGGTTCATTAATTTGTTTAAACTCTTGGGAGTGTAAACCAAACTTCCATCACTTTCATGCAGTCTGGCAAATGGCAAGACCAACAACAAAACGAGACAACTGCCAGTGTACTGCCTGCAGTGCTTCTAGCGTCACAAAGAATCCGCCACACACTGTTAATGTCAAACTATGAAGGCTTGAGGGGCCCTGGGCAGAATTGTTTGACACATTAAAAGAAAGTCAAATTAAGACAGCTGAGGCTAATGATAGACGGTCTCTAAAGCCTCATTGCACGCTGGTGTTGCAGTAAATAGAAGATATACAACAAGCTCACCACGCGTCACCGACGTGTGCTGCACTTGTAGATCTGCCATTTACTGAGCACGACACCAGCACGGAAAACAAAGTATAATAGGGGATTCACACTGAGACGGACTGAGTCAGTCCGTTTGATTCAAACTGTTCCCGAATACGGTTGTCTGGTCCTCGCTGGCCATGATTCACATTGGCCTTGATTCTTCCGTACCCGAGTACACTTCATTCAGTTGTATTCAATGCTTTCACATTGCAGCGATCCGTATCCGAGTACACTTGAATGTGGTCCCGGGAAGGATTGGGTGATCTTCTCCCGGGAACCGTACGCAGCATATTCACACTAACACAACATCTGCCAAGTGGTCCTGAGTGCGCATCCAAGACCATAGTGCTACTCAATCCCCTATAAATGACTTGAGGCTTTAGTCCTTCCGACATGGAATGGTACATACATTCTCTCTCAATAATGTCTAGAACGAACTGCAACTCACCATGTAGAGCAGAAATGGGAAGGCCAGGAGGAATATCCAAAGGTACAGGTGGAAGCAGTTGGAGAAGGTACTCTGATGGGGGTCCACGTACCAGCCTCCCGTGAGCGAAGCCCACACCCCCTGCCGCAGTATCTGAAGAGCCTGGGAACCCATCTCTCCGCTCCTTCAGGTCAAGTCAACCCGAAGTTGCAACTCAGACCTCCTCGGAGGCTTCCAACTGTGCTGCAGTTGTAGCCACAGTGTATCAGTGTGTCTACAGTGGCACTTCCATTTGGGATGGCAGTTTAACCATTTGGACTGGGTAGAGTTTCATCAAGCATGCCAGTCCCTCGCGTCTGTCTCAAACTCGTACTTTGAATGTGCTTGTTGACAAACGCACTGTTGCCAAAAAAAAAAAGCTAGCCTAGTCCTTGTAGGGTAATCAGGAGAGTGACTTTTTGGCACATTGGTAATCCACTGAACGTATAAAAAGTATTCATCTGTAATAAAGATCAAAGCTGTCTTTGATTTAATTCCTCGTATTCTGTCAGCATTCTAATGAATATTCCACTGCATGGTAACAGGAATTCAACTAATCTTGAGGTCAAGTCATCTGTATTGGAGCATACACAAACACATAATTTAAAAAGATAACACCTTAAAATGGTCTATTACTTATTGGTTTCATGTAAAATGCTGATCAATCATGTAAGTGATGACGTGTAAATGTTTGTACAGTTTTACTTTAGGCAGACAACTATTTCCAGCCAAATACACAACATTTTCAGAGCTAGGTCACTGTAGCCACACAACCCAGCTTAAGTTTTCTAATTGACAGTAGCTTGGTAGCGACCAATCCAGCTCAATTGACCAATATCCATATATATGTCGACGGAGACAATGAAATCAGTCGATATTCGAGCTTGTTAACCGTCGGTAAATGACGATTATTTCAGCGGATAGCTGTAACATTAGCATAATATGGCTAGCTAACGTTAAATAGCTGATAACAGTTCAGTTCACTAGCTGGCTAGCGGTAGCTTCCTATTGGTGTGATCTGATTTAATGAACATGTTGTGCCTCTTCAGTGGGAGATCCTCTTCCACAACATAGATGAGCCCCGTAACGGCAATATGACTTAAAACACTAGTTGTTGTTCAGCTTGCCTCATTATGTTCTCCTGTCTTCCGCGTTTCAGTCCTTTTGCAAGAAAAATCTCAAGATTTTTCCTTCCTTCCCACTAGCCCAGGATGCTAGCATGCTAGGTGCACTAGTACTAGCCAAAGCTGTCGATTAGCTACAGGGCTAACTTATCATTGTTTTCTGCAGAGCTGTGTGTGAGGACTGGAAGGTCTCTCGTCCTCTTTGGCATAAACGCTTGTCGCCGTTAGATATCCAGCCGGTTGCGGAGGTCCTCTTTCATGCTCGGCGACAGCTGCTCATTTCATTTCGTGGTGGTGGTTTTTGTGGTGTGTGTGTGTGTGTGTGGCAGAACCAACCGTGATGTGATGTTTCAAAGAAGCTAAGCTAGCCGCTTGGCTAACTAGTTGACATACACATGCTCGCACATGCGCATAGAGTAACGTTCCCAGGAAGCTGATTGGTTGTCGCCAATGCGTCATAGGTGGGCGGGGTTAGCAGCTGTCTTGTGTTCTTCAGCAGGGCTTCATGTCATCAAAGATGTCATGATGCATCAGGGTAACACTTTATCACACACACACACGCACGCACGCACGCACGCACACACACATGGCTAAACAATATATACATACAAAATAGTGTGAATCAAGCATATGAGCTAAGAACATAACAGTAAAAAAAAATATGATTATTATTCTTTTTACAAAACACCTGCAGTCTCCGAGCTGAGGCTACTATAGACATGACATGACTATACAGCAATATGAGGAAGATAGAATTGTACAATTATTAAATGTGTTTTCCATATTAGGGGAGAGAGAGATGAGACTACATTTAATTAATTTAGTATAGACATCTAATTATCTAGATAATTAGATGTCTAACCTAAATTAAGTAACTGGGCCGAAGCCCGTTGGGAATGTGTGCCTCTCCGTTGTAGGCCTATCTGTTGTGTAGAGTGTTGTGTACATAGTCATACTGGGCCTATATCATAGGCCTATATCATGCCAGTCTGTGTGGCATCAGTACTATTGTAGGCTATAGGTGGCTACGTTACTTGCCTATCGGGAGATTCGGGACATGTCTCTTTAGCGCGATTGCGGCTTGTATATAGAGGTCCCGGGTTCGCCTCCCGGCCAGCCCTACATTGGTAGCAGCGGTGTGGATGGGTTCTCTACCCGGGCGGCACAGACCTAGGCGTAGTCGCCGGTACCCCGCCGCCTGGGGCGGAGGTCCCCCCAGTCAGTTGAGCCTGGCTCCTGGCGCCTAGGTGGGGGGGAATACTGTCGGCTATAGGTGGCTGCGTTACTACTTGGCTATCGGGACATGTCTCTTTAGCGCGATTGGTAACGCATGCAGCTTGTATATAGAGGTCCCGGGTTCGCCTCCCGGCCAGCCCTACACTATGACAGGTGATAGAATATTGATGATATCAGGGATCTTCCTGCCTGACACACACACACACGCACAGACAGACAGGCACACACACGCAGACGCACACACGCACGCACACACAAAGGTCCTGCATTTATAGAAGCAATAATGAAATTAAATCCAATAAATCACAATCAACTAGATTAAATTAATTTACTAAAATGTTATGGAACCTTCAATCCTCTAATAATCTCTCTTTATTGTTGTTTCCTGACACCAATGCATCTGTGGCTGCAGGTTACATGCATTCCCGACATAGTGACAGGAATCACCGGCTTGTCACTTTGAGTCGAGCAAAGTACTGCTATTCCGACAATTGGAGATCAATGTCGGAGTGGCGGATGTCGAAATGGGGGACCTGCCTGCCCCAGGGTTGTCTTTTTCTGTCTCCTTTCCTGAGCTGTTCATTTTGACCATAACCTTGGTTGTGACCTTGACCTTTTTTGTTATACAAAATGTACTCAACTTTTCATGGTAGGGCGTTGATACTTCCTGCCAAGTTTCATGGAAGTCTGCCCATCCATTCTAGATTTTGACCTTGATCATGCTTGTAACCTTGAACTTTGACCAAAACGTTTACCACATTTTAGTTGGAAGCTTCTTACCAAGTTATATGAAAATCTGAACCGATTACAATACGGTGTCACTGCCGCACACTGCAGCAGGGAGGCTAAAATCAATGCTAGGTAAGGAATATAACATTACAAAAAATAATAATAACATTAATTAACACCATGGTTTCAATACACCAGAGGCATGTTCAAGCCAATAGAGGCCGATTTATACTTCATTGCTGACAGAGTCGTGTGTCAAAAAAAATACCTTTGTATAAATCCATAACAGTCTTCCTGTGGCATCCCCTTTAAAGATTTAGAGAGCGAGAGAGAGAGAGAGAGAGAGAGAGAGAGAGAGAGAGAGAGAGAGCTAGATGATGAAACTCAAGTGTAAGAGACATGTTTAAAACATGACGTGGCCTGTAATTTGGGTGATATGGTAATTAATGCAACAGAAGAAAAGGGGCAAAAAGGCCTGCACTGCATTCATATAGAAACCTTTTGCTGCGGTATGTCTGATCTGAATGAACAGCAAGTAAATGTTTTCAGTGCTCAAACATGAGGCGTGAGATACAGCAGCATGAACCAGTGTAATGTTTCATACAGACTCCATCGGATGACGGTGTTGCATGCCGAAAATAGCAGCTCTACAAAAAAGACGCCTTGCGAGCTTGTAGATGGGCTATTTTCATGAAGCAACACCGTTGTATGATAGAGCATAAAATGAGTGAGTACACGACTTGTGTCAGGATAAAGCCTGCATACCTATTACCAGAGTGTCCACAGCATTGCACTGATTGAAATGGAAACTTTATTTGATTGACATTGCACCGATTGTAATGTTTTCTGCATAGTGCAGGGTAGTTGGTATTAAAGATGTCCCGATACTGTATCAGTATCGGAAAAAGTATCGGATCGGCCCTTATTCGTCATATCGGTTCATATCGGTATCGGCAAATACCGTATAGGTATTGGAAAAGTATCAGTATCGGCCCTTATTTGTCATTATCGGGTCATATCGGAATTGGCAAATATGCCAGTCTAACACCGATCAGACACAAGGGTAAGTAAATAAATGGCAGGTAAATAAAATGTTGGGGCATGTGGAATTTGCTTTGGAGTTGCCCAAGTGTACATTTGAGTGAGTTGGTGGTTGGTGGACTTCATATAAGATCTTTTTTTTCTTTTTTGTATTATTATGCAGTATATATATATTATTCTCTGGTATCGGTATTTGGTATCGGTATCGGCTAACTCAGAAATTGTGGTATCGGGATCGGATCCGAAAAGAAAAAAAGTGTATCGGGACATCCCTAGTTGGTATATATATCACATGTGTACATACAACATCTTATTGGGTCTTTTGCCTTTGTATTGCTCCTATACGACAGTATAGTCTGTACAAAAAGGCACAGGGCACTGAAGTCCTGTAAACCAGAAACCCAACGTTTTACCTACCAACCTCGCTTGGCTTCTCTGCACTTGTGTAACAAGTGGTCTCTTGGCCAGGGACAAGCATACATTGTGTGTTCAGTTCTTAAGTGAACCACAATGAAAGCATTAAAAGTTTCCCAATAGTAAGATGGGAATTTTTTTAATGGCATTATATAAATTTAATTGAGTTCAATGGCAACTGCCTTGTGAACTTTATTGACCCTTTGAAATCCCTCTTTGTGCTATATGTTATTATTGCTACTGTACTGTACTTAACAATAGTGTATAATTGTTGCAAACGCAGTGAGCCCTAGCTATGCAAGCCAGGCAGAACACGTCTGTGTGTGTGTGTGTGTGTGTGTGTGTCACACTGCGCTGACACCACCCGCCACCAGAGGATGCAGTTACACCAAACGGACAATTACAGAGAGCCCTGCATAGATTAACCAAATAATATATAAAATAACTTTGACGGACTTCAAATACACTGCGTTCGCTTCCCGCGTTCATGCGTCTTACTTATTATTGCAGTCACTTTACAACTTACAAGTATGGATATTTAATAGTTTTGAGCTTTTGTTTGTTTTGGTTTTCTGTATTTCACACACTGCACCTGTTGCACACCTGCCTGTCCTGTGATCCTTCACCAATCACCATGGTCTCTTCCTTCTCTGCTGGTGCTTGCCCAATATTGGTTCTAATGACAGGGGGCACTGTTTCATCTCCTTTGTTGAATGTGGGTCTCTAAAGCCCGTTGAGACTGAAACAGCAATCAAGGCCTTGACAAATACATATGCTGGTCACATGACAATGTAAACCTTGGACTGAATCTATAAAGAAGCAGCACAACACAGTTGCGTACAAAGTATATAATCAAGTGTATTTTCCTCTTTATCCATGATCTGTACACATATTAAGATCCATTTCACAGGAACACTATAGTACAATAGCAATGAGTGAGGACTGGAGTAGACTCTGAATAGTTCATGTTGAATGGCACTTTTATATAAAACAAACAAACAAATAAATAAAAAAACAGGAAATCACAGACATTGTTTAAGTAAATGTAGACATATTTCAAGAGAGACATCAGCTTTATGCCAGATCCAGTGAGCCATGATTTTAGCACAAGATGGCCGAACAAAACAAACGTTTGCACACTTCCATTGTGTCGTCTCTGCATAATATCGAGCCTGTTGTCATGAAAAACAAAAACAATTTGCAGCTGCGAGAGGAACGTGTGCTTTTTCTCTGGACTTAAAAGGCAACAAAAATGTCATGTTTGAAGAGGAGTGGCAACAAGATATACACCGAAATATCAGAGAAATACCAATACAATTCACAAACTTTCAATAATTCATCTCACAGAATAGTCTTTTTAGTAACTGGTAGAAAAAACAATACGTGTTTGGCCGATTTACAAGGAATAGCTATGTCATAAAGATATGTTAAGAATTTTCTGTGTGCTTTAATTTTTCCCATGACAATTTTGAGGAGAAAAAAGTAAAGAGAGAGAGAGAGAGATAGAGAGACTGCCTCCTGACATGAGGTGGGGTAAGTTCTCTCTTTCCATGGAGCAATAGGAGAAATGTCCTCAAATGTGATTCCTCTGTTCAACCCCCAAGAAATCCACTGATCAGGCTGCAGCGTTTTGACAGTGAAATGTTTTGGGGTGGTGATGGGGGGCAGCCTCTTTCATGTAATGTCTTTTTCACGCCCTTTTCCGGCATTCTCCCAGAAATGAACATACACGACACTCCTTCGGTCCGCTAAACCTCTATGTACATACAAACAAATTATGTTTTACAGAAAAACACCCACACTAAGAGTGGCATGAATGATGCTGAGATTATTCCTACATTGAACGGCATGGCACATTGACTGTGATATCTCACCGAAAAATAAAATAAAAGATTTTTCATTCTCATCCATCCAAATATAAGTTTCATTGGCTAGAGTAACGCTGTATAATTTATAGTCCATTTTAAATTCTGTGTTTTCCATTAAGAGTGCTATACTTCATGCTTCAAAAATATGGTTTATGACATTGTACCAGTAACATAAAGCCATAGCCATGGGTAATCCGAGAGAACTGGGTTACTGGAAAGTTGTAAACCTGCATGGCATAAAATTTCTAGGGGCGACTATTCCAAGTATGAATAACCATGTAAATGTGGCTATGGTCTTCTTTGTAATTGTAGTCAGAATTGGTGGATTGCTCTGTGCTTGTGTACCATAAATATTACATTATTCTACATCGAGCTTGTCCTGCCTTATATGATATTATCATAATGAGGACATGTAGAAGTGAGACAGATCTTTTTGAGCAAAAACACTGACACAGAACTGTGCAGATGTTCTTACTCAGCATTTCTGTACTGGGACCATATCCATGCTATATACAAAACCAAACGGGATATGCTTCTTCTGAACTGGTGCATAACGCAAAAAAAGAAGAAAACAAAAATGGTAGGCCAGCAAAGATGGGGTGAATTCAGACCAAGTTACAAGTTTTAAGTTTTAACCCAGGTGACATACTTCAGAAGAGGCTTTGACCACTTCTACCTTGCATTGCAGAGCGATACTACTCGAATCAAATGCAGCCGTCAAAACATCGCTCTTCCCTTTAGTTTTTCTTGCTTTAACCAGTGAGGTTTATCTGGAAGGTGGACCTGGTAAATAAGGGGCACCGAATGAAGAAATAATGACCTGTTAATTGCCTAGTCTCAGACGTAGTACTCCTTATCTTTGTTCTTCTTGCCCTTTGTGGCGGCCTTGGCCACGGCGGCCGTCGC
>OOFJ01111694.1:0-14784 GCA_900323375.1 Benthosema glaciale
CTAATTTTCATGACAGGTTTTTGGTTATGAACATGGCGTCATGACTAAAATATACGTCGACGTATATTTTAGTCATGACGCCATGTTCATAACCAAAAACCTGTCATGAAAATTAGGTCTCACTTCCTTCCTGGACTACAACGTCACACATCCATGCAGCCTCCCCCTTCTCTACAAGAGGAGAAGTGCACTAAAACATTATGGGCACTATAGGAATTCAGCAATCCAGTCAAACCACTTCATTATTATTCTGGCCATAAAGGTGCACATTTCAAATTGTCCTACTGTTATTTACTACAAGTACTATTAACCGTTTCCCTGCCGCGATTAATGAATGATTAAATACTTCGCCGGTGAAAACTATATAGTTCTCAACAGACCCGGAAATTAAGGCCCGGCCCTGAGCCCTCATCAAACCCTGTATACTCAAGACACTGCCACCGCTGAGCTGCCACCCTTAGATCTCCATATGGAGCTGACCGGATCTATATGTTGATCTGACCTTAACAAACCCTGCACTTCATAGACACGCTCCATATATGAAACGTGCATGCGATTCTTGTGTATATTGTCTCTGTCAGATAGAAACTGTCCAAAATTGTTTCCTTTTTAGGGTTAAAATTCAAAAACGTAGCAGTTCGAAAACGCGCCTCTTCGGGACGCATTTCGAGCATGCTTTTCAAGCTTGTGGATATAATGCTTTGTGACACTGTAGGATGATCCAGTAGCATTAATTTACGAAAAAACTGAAAAACTTTCTGCCTGACAGCAAAGATACTTAATATAAATATCATCTCTGTCTGTCTGTTTATTGAGCCAATGTGTACAAAGTGTAACAAATCATAACCAATTACAATAGATCTACTGTTCGCAGCTCTTTCAAAAAATATCGTACTTAAATGCTTGTGTTGCATCTGATCCATTTTCATGCTACACTAGATGAAATGCTGATGGCATTCTCACTGGTTCTTCTTGATTTTCTTTTTACCACAGAAAAATGCAAACCAAAACATATGTTTATTGAGAGCTGCTTCTCTATGGGCTGATTGCTATATTGATGTGCTCTGTACTTGTTAGTCTGTCTACTGGATATATTCACAGCTTGTGCTACTATTTGCAAAGTTAATGTTCCATGTTTCATGTGTCAGCCATACAGTAAAAAGGCACATTCATGAAATTTGTCCGGGCCAAAAATGTCTGTGCTTACCGTATATCTATAGTGAAAGATTGTGTTGTTTACTACCAGGGGTATTTCTATGAGTTAAGGGCTGGGGCTTAGCCCAGACATCTGGGCCTGTGTTTAATTGTGCTCAGTGGACACAAAATATTCTTGGATGTCCCCTACTGTTCTGCATACATTTTATTTTATTGCATTGCATCTATGACGAGGCCTACTGCTGACATTAGACTTTAAATTTAAATTAAATTAAGACAATTACTCTGAATGAAATCTGCATCTGCAGCAGACTGCAGGGCAGCATTATGGCATCAGCAAGCATTTAATTGGTACTTACATTTTGGGTTTACACTTTTACTTGACTGCTGTAATGTTTAGCACACAGCTAAGGTTTAGCACACATAAAATAGAAAAGCAGCTTGGTGATGTCTTAGATTTAATTGAAGCAATGTGTACACAATTTAAGGTACTGTATTTTTTTTCCTTCTTTTTAAGTAAAAGATTAAACTTTACTTCATTGCTATAGTTAATAGGAGTCTCTCCATCTCTCCAGCTCTTTAATTAATTAAAAATACATGGGTTACCAATTTCATAGTTAAGAGTACCCATTTTTCAGCTTCCATTTTATAGTGTTCAAGTTCCAATTTTGTCTGCGCATTTCTTTGTGGTGTCATCACTTCCAGACTTCTCTCTTCTGATTGGACACATTTTTTAACCAAACCCGGAAATGCATTTTGGATAGATAGAAAGGCCCCTGTTACTGAACAGTCAAATACTCAGAATATTGAGCAATTTAACACTATTAAAAAAAATAATAATAATAACAACAACAACAACAACAACAACAATAACAATAATAATAAGGGTAATAAGGGTAATAATAATAATAATAATAATAATAATAATAATAATAAAAACAATATACAATGGACAATATAGGCTATTTGAGATAGACAATGGTTGAAATTACTAAAAAAAGAATGTCGCTCATGCAGTTAATCTTGGACACAATTGGACCCACCGATCAGCATGAAACGTGCACGCACACAAACCAGTAGGCCAAGGAACATCCCCCCAATGTTTTCAAATTGGTCTCATGCGACTTCACATTTTGGCCTAACGTATAACTCTTGAACCATAAGTCGTATAATCAATTAATTCCCTGAACACAACTCCCCATGTCCTGAGTCTGACATTCTAATTCATTTAGCATTTTGTTACTACTTACAGTATACAAAGCTCGCACAAATTGGTACACATTATCTTTGAGTCATTTGATAACCATATTCAATTTCGATTGACAAAGGTGAAAATGGCACAAAAGCACTAGAAACCGTTTTCTTTTTAACATTTGTTTCCATCCATGTAGTCCAGCATTGTAAAACAAGAATCACGTTATAACTTTATAACTGCCAGGTGCAGCAAAGGCACTATGGGGTTTATCTCCCATTGGCGCCTTAAAGGATATGGCTTCAGGTTGCAGTGTTCAGACTATGGGTTTTATCTCCAATTGGCTTAGAAGCGCTAGAGGCAGCCAATCATGGAAAAGTGTCCACTATACTGTATGTCCCAACTAGTCTCAACATCACACGTTGCACCTGTCTAAAAAAATGTCCAGTAAACTAGACACGTATTAACGTGTGGCTATTGAACCCCTGTAGCATTGTGGAAGAGATGTAAAGCCCTAATCACACCAAAGGGTCACCGTGCAACGGTTGCAAGGAGTTGCATGGTGACCCTTTGGTGTGATATGCTCCATTGAATTCAATGCGTCAACGCGCGTCAGTGCGGGTCAACGTGCAACAAGACATATCACACCGCAGGGACATACACTAAAACAGTCTTGACCATTTGGTGTGTTTAGGGTTTAAGATTAGGTGGAATCTATTTGTACTTTATATTCACCTAAAATATGTTTAAATTGTGATAGATCTAATAGTTTAGATTGTGATAATCCTCCCTATAAAGTGTAATGACCGTATAAGGAGTTCCTCCCTGTCCCCAGTTAACCCCTAGGGTCAAAAAAACTTTTTGGCGGGGGCGCGGTGGCACAGTGGTAGTGCTGTCGCCTCAGCTAGAAGGTCCTGGGTTTCGATTCCCGCTGGGGACGGCTGTGGGTGCTGGTGGCGTGTTTCCTTCTCCACGTCATCACTGCCCATACCCGAGGCGGGGTTGGCGAAAGGGCCTTTCTGTGTGGAGTTTGTATGTTCTCCCCGTCTCCCCTAGGGTAGGTACCCTCACAAAAAACATGCCGTAATCCTGGGCCCCAAAACTGCCTCCCTCTGGCCAGCCGGGGCACCTGATGGAGGGGAAAGGAACTGGTTGGAATAACGTGTTCCTTCCACGCGCTACGTCCAACCAGGGAAACTCCCTCCTGTCAGGTATAAATAGGAGCAACTTGGACATGACTTGGGCCTCGGTGTGCGTGCTGTTGGCCTGTTGTGTGTCCCCCGACTGTAGAGAGTGTGCATGTGCACATCTTGTTACCGGGGAAGACCGGGGGGTTTTCCAAATCACCCAATTCACTGAATGCCCCTTTAAGAAAAAAAAGGAAGGACATGTCCCTAAATACTGTACTGTATGCACAGCAATGCCTATTACAGCTGCGCGACCGTAAGGGCCCGTGGGGGCCTAAATATTACTTTGGCCAGGGGCCTTAACTCCTATAAATCCGGCACTGATTATTACAGCATGCGACAGAGGGAGATACACAATGGAGAGGAGATACGGATTCGGGGTCGAGGGGTGGTTGGATAGGAGAAAAACTAAGAAACGCCTGCAGCAAAATAACCCCTTGAATCATAAATTAATCCTTTGTGTTTGTCAGCAGGCAAGAGAGACCCCAAGAGACCTGGGAAAAGTGAAGAAATCAACAAAGTATGTTTCATTTTGCTTGTGGTACTGTATGACCTTGACGGTGCTTTACAGAGGGAGTTTAAATTATTATTATTTATTTAATATGTTTTCATCTGCACCCATACTTTTCCCGAAGTTATACATACTGTATGCTATGGGAGAGTAAATGTCTTCCCATTAAAGCAATTATATTATTATTTTGTGTAATTTACGTTATGTTAATTGTTTCGATAAAGTTTAAAGGCTTGCACTCACCTAGAGTTGCAATAACAGAATATAAATGAAAACCAATTAGGATCTTTGCAAAATTGTGTTATAAAACAGTGGCAACATACAGCAAATAATGTTCTATATAAACATGGAGTTAAGGCTTCACATAATAATGACAAGCCGAATATATACCTTGGCCTCTATTCACCTGTTCACCTGAATGTACTGGAGTCCCTTGTATGTGCTTCCCTTCCTCCACACTTCCTATTCAATTGTCACATCCTGTACTGCGTGTTGTAACGACAATTAGGCAGCCAGCCAAACTCTGTACAAAAAAGAGACAGGAGTCAGGAATGGTGAACGTCTTGCTCCCTTTTTAGTTTACTGATCTTTGTCAGGAGTAAACTGTAACACAGTAAAATATACAAATACAATAGTGTCAGATTCACGTAAATAAGTGAAATTGTACAGAAGTAGTAGTACATACAATAAGTAGCCTACCAAACGGCCACAAACTCTTCAGCATAGTGTATACATGCACTACAGTCATCAAAAAGCAGTTAAACAATTGGCATTCAAATAATCAAACCAAACCACATTATTTCCATCAATATCCAAATATGTGTTAAATTCGCTTGCATTAAACCAAAATAAACATAAAACTTACAAGCAGTGCTCTTTCTGTAGTGTTAAACCACACAGCAACCTTCTCTCTTCACAGCAAACATTATTCTGCCTGCTCTCCCTCAAACACATGAAGACTCATTGCACTGATTACCTCTCTTACAACAGGTGATAGTGATACAATCAATAAGCAGGCCTGGGTCACTCTAACCTAGTGTCACTTAAAAGGCACACAAAATAATACAGGAATACAACAGCAGCCTGGAAGGCAACACACATCCAGTGTTGCCATGTCTGCTTATTACAGTATAAGCGACCTTTGGCTTGTTTTTCTGTAAAGTCACTTGTAAATATTGGTAGTTGCTGGTTGTGTTTTTTGCTTTACTGTAGTTGCTTATCTGGGCTTGCTTCCTAATGTTGTTTAAACCAGTGCTTCCCACATTTCTTCACGTCAAGGAACCCCAGATTAACATGTAAATGTCCATGGACATCCATCTGAAAATATGTTGTGCCAGGAACCCCCATACTAGATTTGTGTTGTATTACGTATTCAAAATATTTCAATTTATTCTCAATATTTTTGAAAATAACAAATGTAGGTGTCTTGTTTTCATCGAATTGGCCGTTAATTTGTTTGACCTTCTATTGCAAAATCGCAAGCGGCCCGATCTCTAGATGTGATCTGTTGCTCTATCTCTTGGCTACTAATTTATATGCATGTGACTGACAGGGAGATATTCACTACACAGCTTACACCTCTGACCAGATGGCAAAAATTTGGCTAATCAATAGAATTTGAATTAATTGCATATTCTATAATCCTTGCACATGCAATAACCCTGGCTGACTTTGTGTTTTTGTTTTTCGGATGAGAACTTTGAGCAACAAATTCAACCCAATAGAAATCTAACTGTGTCTAACTTCTCCTCATTTATATTCAGTGTTTTCTTTTGACATCAAATAGTTTGGGAACATTATGTGCTGGTACTGATTGCTCAGATAGAATGCCTGATAGTGTGACACAAGGCTACCAATGCTCAGTTCACAGGGGTGATCTGAAATGGAAGTACATGCAACAACCCAGATATCCTGCTGGATATGCACACAGGCCTTCCACGCTTATGTAATGGTAATTACCAATTAAAGATCTCGCTAGTAGCTACTTACCTATTATGCAAATTTGAAATCTATTTTTTAAAGGACACAGGAGAGTTTATACATGTGCTCTTTAAGGAGTGCTTATCCAACAGGACAGAATGACACTTCTGCACTTTTTAAACTTCTGCTAAGAGGCTTTTCAGGCAGTGAAAAATCCATATTGTAAAATGCACTAATTGTCGATTAATCGACGGATTGATCAATAGTAACCAGATTTTTATTTATCATACAAGACATGAACCCTATTGTGCCTATTTTGGGCATCATGCCATAACGAACATTCTGCAAAAATGGCCTATGTCACGTTGAATTGGTTAAACCATGGCCCAGATTTAGCAAGAGAAACAAGCGGCCAGGTCTATGAAAAAAAGACCAAAAGACAACTAGGCCGTGTTTTATCACTTTACATCTAACCGTTACGCTGAAGGCTGTATGCAGGAAATGGCATGTACAGGTGTTGGCATGAGAGTTTTCCTCCCCTGCAGGACATGTCAGCCACCCTCTGGACATATGCCTGCTAGTCACTTCTGCCACTCCCGTCAGGATAACCATTTCAAATTGTCTTTGAATACTCATGCATCATATTGAAATTATTATAAAATGGCCTGTAAAACATTATTCTAAATGGATATTACCTTTACAGTGGGTGCCCTTTAGAAATGTATCAATCACTCAAAATCCTGGTCACAAGCATTTCATTCAAGAACTCCTAGAGCTTAGCAGTCCTTAGCTGTAATCACTATAATAGGAATTTCTTGTGCACCTGGCACACGAAATTCATTTGTTTTTAAATGTAAAATCTCATCTCAGCTCCAGGAGGATTCCCTTTCAAATGTGCTTGGGACAAATTCCCTTTCTTAATGCTTTTACCTCTGGCATAGAGAGAATGTCTGCATGCCACTGCTGAAGTGCTTGCATTTGAATTTGCTAAATGAATCGTGCGACTCTGCAAGATTCATGAGGAGAAAGAATGACACCACAAATGCTATGTGACAAAAAACTTCCACAAACCCACACAAGTTTATTCCTGGATTTTACAAATCAGTGCACATTACACATTGAATGTTTGTAGCAAACATTAAGACAAGTATGAGTATGAGTATGAGTATGAGTGCAGTATGAGGCATAGGCCTAATGATCAGGCAGAATTCTAATGCACAAGGCAGCAAGCATACCGGTATCAGTGTTTTGATTTCTGCCTAGCCGTAAGCCTCTGCTCCGACATCTACCGCATGTCCAATATAACTGCACTGATAGAGAACAGAACAGTGGATCATCTCGCCCATCCTATCCTGAGCAGCTATTTCCCTGAGGAGCCATTACAGTCGTTAGCCTTATCTTATCTTTAAACAAGGAGGACTAAACGGTGCTCCCGCAAGTCCTATTCAACCTGAACGGGGGAAACTTCAGCTCTGTGCTGAGGTGACATCAGTCAGTGGAGACAGGGCTTGCGTCAGTAAGCCTCAGGCACTAGGCTGTTTTTGGGCAGTCCGAATAGATTAAACTGACAGGCTTCAGTATAGTGAATAGCACTGAATAGTGGCTGACTTATGATGGGCTGCATTAGGCAGTGGTGCAAATGATGGCATGCTGAGCATGTAGCTATATTGTCTTTCTCTGCATGGGCACAATAGCATGTATCGAATTATTATCCAATTTACAATTTAAGCATTTAGCAGACACTCTTAACCCAGAGTGACTTGCATTAAGCAATGAACAAAAGAAAAAGCATGGCAATACATCATATACTATACATACAAAGTAGTTATTGTGAATCATACAGTACATAAGCTAAGAACGTAACAGTGGAAAATCTATTAAACTTCAATCTATATACTATATAGTGATATTATCCCAACTACCCACAATTGATGGCAGGTCACAGTAGTACAGTATATCCACCTGTAGTATGTCACTCCCCTGCACTACAGATAATGCTTCTATAATACATGAACCTTTCTTGTTCAAGTTGGATTTGTTGCAAGGTGAAGTTTGTTTATAATAACTGAAAATTATTAATTGCAATATTTCAGCACAATCTTGGCCCTCGTAATTAATTTGTATTCAAACACCTCCTGGATGTTCATGCATATTAATTAATTGACGGAATGTTCCTTCAAAGGCAGCTACTGTAGATTGTTAAGAACGTATTGACACACACACTATCCAGGTCGTCCAATGATCCGTCGGTCGGCGGTTCGAATCCCTGTCTACATGTCGAAGTGTCCTTGGGCAAGACACTGAACCCCAAATTGCTCCCGATGTGTTCCATTTATGTCTGCTTATTTCTTTGTGTCATATGTTGAATGCGTTCTCTATCCTGATTGGATAGAATTGGTATCCCGGCCTGAAAATGCTTTTTCTGTTAAATAAAACGCTGGAGAGACATGGAGACTCCTGTTACTGAACACAGACTCTAGCAATGAGTACTCTTAATTTTAACCAAATAATCAAATCAAAGAAAATCACTTACCCTACCTTTTAACTTTCAGCACTCAAAAATATTCTCAAATGTGAAGTCCGACTGTACTGTCTAGAGGAAAAGTGCAGCAAAAGAAAGAAAAGAAGATGTTTCACCCAAAACAAATTATGTCAAGATAGAATCCCTCTCCCCCCGGCTGGAGATCAGGTTAGATCTTGTTTAAGACAGCCAGCTTGCCTGTTCAGTCACTAGCGTGTAATATCTTGGCAGGGTAAGATAGCCTGCTGCTTGCCACAGGGTGATAAAGCCTTTAAGGCCATTATCTGTTGTCTCCTCAGCGCTGCCAAAGGTGGCGTTTATAACTGTTTAATGCAAAGTAATGACATCATCTAAAATTTGGTTAAGATGAGGAGCTGTGTTGGAGAAGTCACTGTACACCTAATGGCTCAACAGCGCCCCTACAGATAGATAGATAGATAGATAGATAGATAGATAGATAGATAGATAGATAGATAGATAGATAGATAGATAGATAGATAGATAGATAGATAGATAGATAGATAGATAGATAGATAGATAGATAGATAGATAGATAGATAGAAAAGCAAGGTGCATCAAGAAACAATAAAAAATACAAATATAAGCAGGGCAAACAAGAATAAACAACAACATACAGTCGATCAGTGCGTCAAAATTTGTGCTTGAAGCCCCACAATACGTAACTTTTCACCCATGGACATAAAAAGGTAGACACCTCCTTCGTCTCTGGGGCAAGTGTCTCTCTTGCAGGCAACATGGAGGCAGGTTTCCAGAGTTTCCTTGTATCATAGCGGAAGTGTATGCTTCATATGCGCCCAGATACCATGGTGCTTCACGGAAGAGGACATTCCGTAGTTTACTGTAAACATTTGTTTTCTCATGCCAATAAAACTCCCTTGGATTGAAATGATAAGTCCCGGAAAAGACACGCTGTGGTTGGCCAGTAGTCAATTCATCTATAGCGAAGACCCGGCCTCTCCCACTTAGACACTCCACTTGGACACTTTCCAGCCAGGCTCATTCATTCCAATGTAAATATCATGGATTTTAAAAACTAAATATTAATTGGTTCATTTGTGGAACCAGACCTTCAAAATCTCTTCCAAATCCACCAACAAGGCCTGCCATATGCACTGGAAAAATATGTGCGTGGCATTTCTTTTTTTAAAACAATGTTTTATCATATAGGAAAACTATTGGTGGAGAGGTTTGTCTAACCCATGCAAATTGGTGCACACATGTATCATGTCAGGTTGCTGCCACTCAAGTGAATGCTGGCCAATCACAGCAAGTCTTTTCTGGGACTCTGGAGGTGGAAAGCCTGATGACATGAGGTTAGTTTGGAGGGGGCGAAGGGACTATGGCGTCACCATTTCAGCAAATAGGCGGCATTCGCTATAGCCTACACGACAATGTAGCGTCTCCGAAGTTTGTCACTCTGGGAGCCACGTTTTTTGGGAAGTCCCCCAAAACGCTGTCTCTGTGTGGCAGAAGGGGCAGATTGGCGAAATAGTTGTGCGGATAATGCAAAATACGTCCTTGTGTAGACATCATCTAAGAGAGCTTTATTGACAGGAGGAAACAAATGTTTGCATTGCCAAAGAAAGTGCTGCTGGGAAAGAGAGAGTCGCGCCTACCGAATTTCCCTTTTTGAGACGCATGCGGAAGCACTATGCTTTGCAAGGAATCTCGGGAAAGCTTGCTTCCATTCTCGAGAGAGAGACATGCCCCAGAGCCTTTTTATGTCTATGGGCGCCATAACCTAAACCAAACTCGGCCATATTGAATTTATTGTGGTGTTTTGGCGCAATTTATGCCATTTTCACGGGTTGCACTTTAACCAAATCAAACTAACTCAAAATAGCAAGTATTTAGTGGGTGGTGTCAGACTCAGTCCTTGTCATTCATTGGTGTAACATAGCCAGCTCTTCCCATTGGACAATATTTGATAGTACCTATTTTTTTCTAATTATTGTCCTTCTAATTCTTATTTTTATCTTGTCCTTCATTGGTGTATCAATTCTGATATATTTGCCCATAATGTGCACAGACCTAATTTACCATTAATGTACACGACACACACGCACGCACGCACGCATACACGCACGCACGCACACAGTGGTTGCATGTGTGCACAGACTGGACATACAGTTTAGTACAGTAGTTAAGAAACATCGATGTGGCAAGGAAACTCGTTCTGTGGTTTGGCTATGGTGGCTGGAGGTGAGCCAGAAGGTGAGGGACAGAGTGAGACTAATGCAATGGGACATGCTAAATGTGAGCTAAAGCGCTGGCAGGCCACAGAGCACGGAGGCTTTAGACAAGGAGGGGGTGTTAGGCTGAACACTGGGGTGCCTAATATAGACTGACATTGTGTGAACTAACTAAACAACAAATCAATATGGACCTCAAAGATTCACTGATGATCCTGTTCGCATGGGAGAAAATATATGAATATTAGAGTTTAGTTGTTGTTTTCTTAGTTTTTCAATATCTTGATATTAATGTATGAACACTCACATACTGTGTGCCATATACGTAACGTCGTAACCCCACCTCCTTAAATCCCAAATGGTATTGTATGCTTATAGGTTTTGAGCACAAGTTGTGGCTCTTGTGCAGTCTGGTTGTATTCAGGCCAGGGCTTACCGCCGTTACCTGACGTGCAGGAACACCCAAGGACCCAACCCGCTCACACACAATCTGCAGTGGCACAATCCCATTACTCAGACTGTTATTGGCCCCTTTCACCCAGTGCCGCGCGGCGCTGGATCAGCCGGTCACAGCCGGCCCCGTACATCCCTGGGGAACGGCTGCTTGATTTTCTAAAGGCTCTCGTCTCACTTACACACACACACACACACACACACACACACACACACACACACACACACACACACACACACACACACACACACACACACACACACACACACACACACGCACACACTCACATTTACCATTGTCCTCACTCCTTGCTACGTGTCTGTCCTCACCTCTGTCTTTCTCTCCCTTCCCTTCCCCTACCTGTTGTTTTTGCTCTTTCTCTCTGTCAGTACTGTAGCCACTAAGCTCAATTCTCGATACCTCTCTCCCTCTCTTTCTCGTCACCATGCTCTCACGCCTGCTGCCATGCTCCAAGGCATTCTCTATGGACAACAGAAACCTTATTTAGCAGTCTCCTCACCACAGCAGCAACATAGCCTACCTGCTTATATTGTTCTCCCAGACCTTACCAATTACCTACCTCTGCATAAGTAGATGCACCTGGAAAACGGCCCATTCTGATTAACAAATTCAGTACACCCCTTTAAGGAGACACTATTTTATATGATTTATGACAGCTCTGCATTTTGATGTAAAAGCAGTCTTCTGCCTGACATACTGTACATACTGCAGGCTATTGGAGAAGGCACATTAAACGCAAACTATTTTGAGAAAGGTCGTCCTGGTCAAGATATGAGTGCTTGGCTGTTGTCAGAAGTTGGCACTTTTTTAAAATGCTGCAATGTGCTTTGAAATAATCTGTGGCGCAGTCAGAGAGAGAGCTGATTCATGAAGACTACAATAGCAATGCAAGACTGAGCCTCCAGGCACGTTTGCCACTCAAACATTTTTGATGGAACCAAATAATAATGTTTTTAACAAGTGTTACTAGTTGGCAAAGCTTGTTTGACCAGAGTAGGCTATTTCAACATTACTGTACAGATAAAAGTCCAGCTTGTCAACCCATGTACAGTTTACCATATTATTACAACAGTTATTTATTGTCAGTTTAAAGTCTGTCTATAAATAGTTAATAATAATCATGATAATATAAGCAGCTAAGAATATTTCTAGAAATTAGAAGTATATGTGAAATCTAGAGTGGAGTTGCTCTGAAGACAATAACGTTCACAGTGTTTTATTTTCATCTGTAGTTAAATGCTCATGTTGCATTGACAGGCACAGAGTGATTTATCTGAACTCAGGCGCCTTTTACACTCCTTGACTGACACTCAATCATTCTCAGTGATGAAAGCTTTTCATGAGACATAGTAAATCACGCTAACAAGATGAGCACAAACATATTCTGTACATGGTTATAGGCAGTGGAATGCCACTATAAAGGTCTGTGAGAATTCATTTTGAATGCCAGTAGGCTATACATTTACTGTAACATAGTGTTGTACCAAAGGGAATGTTTCATTTTTCATACAAAATAACTACACCAAAGCACTGTCCGGTTGAATTAATATATCCTGTTGTAAAGTGTCAGTATGTACAATATACTAGTCTGCGTGCGTGCGTGCGTGCGTGCGTGCGTGCCTGCGTGCGTGCGTGCGTGTTCATTGTTCAACTATCATCGTGGCAATTGAATTTGCCTTTAACATCTGCTGTGGTGCTATGGTGACCTTCAGTTGGCTTGCCGGGAACGTCTGCAAACAGCACATGGCCACATTCATTAGGAAGCACACAGATTAGAAACCTGAGATATCATTAGGCAAGAAAGGACAAACAACGGTGAATAAAACCAATCTTGAAATTTAAGAATGCAAATAATTTAAAGCATTATTTCTAGTAGCCTTTTTGCACTTCTTAAAATGATTAGGTAATTATATTTATATATGTTTCCCTCAAATATATAATATATAATATGTTATGTTATACTTTAGCTATTGAAAAGGGGGTCCTTCGTTGACATGAAATAATTTGAGAACGACAGAAACATAGGTTTTTCAGAAAACAAAAGAAGGCATTTTTAGAGTCCTCAGGTCTAATAATGTATAAGAATATGTGGTTAGAGTGTCCGCCTTGAGACTG
Source organism: Benthosema glaciale (assembly GCA_900323375.1). Lineage (NCBI taxonomy): Eukaryota > Metazoa > Chordata > Actinopteri > Myctophiformes > Myctophidae > Benthosema > Benthosema glaciale. Next base: position 13,290 of record OOFJ01111694.1, read on the forward strand.
GGAGGTCGGGGTTCGATCCCCGGGTGATACCAAAAACTGTAAAAACCCAATTCCTTCCTGCTTGGCACTCAGCATCAAGGGTTGGATTGGGGGTAAGTCCTGCGACATACCGGCGTCATGTCCATGGGGTGTACTTGTACATCAAGCTGCCTCATGCTACAGAAACAGGAGATAGGCTCCTGCCCTATGGACCTCATGGCTTGGCAAGGCTACTAACTACACCGCACTATATTATAGTGTACTGGTGTAATATAATATGGTAGCAGTCCATGGTCGTGCTCTGTGAGGCGGCCGGGTCCACGGTCACACTCATGATGGGCTCTGTGAAGGCTCCGTAAAGAGGCCTGGTCCATGGTCACACTCGACTCGACAGTCAGTTTAATTGGAGGGTCCATATTAGAGGTCCACGGAACTGCGGACTGTGCAGAGTGCAGAGTGGAAGACAAAAGAAACTTTGTGGAGTGGCTCCCCGGTTGAGTTAGTGGCAGGCAAGCCTTACTGGAGCCTGTAGTGTACACTGTACAGTGTTGATTTTTCACTAAGAACTTTTTACACAGTCCACGGAATGAAAACTCAAAGTAAATGTAAATATACCTATATAATTTCATCTGGAGAATGTACACTAGGTGAGCAGTAAAGCAGAGTTGAAGTTGCAGGGTGTGGTGTGAGCAACATATTCTAAATCCCAATCCAACTCATAAGACGGCAGCTTGGCCAAGTGCCGCGGTGAGATAAACAAGAATTTAAATGCTTCAATAAAACGGTGATGGAATGCAGGCATGTACAAATTGGCGAATGCAATAGGCTTGTTTCTGTTGTAGGCTTATTGTAATTTTTATTGTTTGAGAAGCTATTGATTAGTTCACACAAGAATTGAATGAATGTATGGCCCGCGTGCGTCAAAGTGAGCTTGTAGATCAGCTATTTTCACAGGGGTTGAGGTCTCAGAGGCACTTGCCCGTCGGGCAAGCGAATGTAACTGCCTACGTAGGGTGACCAGATCCAAACTGTTAATTTGAGGGACAGTAGTATTGCATGTGTGGGACAAGTGGGGAAACGGGACGAGATTCAGATATAGCAAAAATAGCCGATCTACAAGCTCAAGACGTGTCGCAGTGCTACACGTTTTGAGTTTGTAGATCGGCTATTTTTGATACAACAGCACATGCAATGTGTTCTTCTGGAGTAGGTGTGGATATATAGTGGTCCTCTCCATTCTCCACCACTGCTTTAGCCTACAGGGGAAGAGCTTTACAACAGAAAGACAACTGATTAGTAAGGCCAAACGGAATCTGCTGGTTTTTTTGGGGTAAAATGCTGGGTTTGGCCCGCATGCGTCAAAGTAGTAGTTTTTGTTGAAATAACGCATTGTGGACGCAGTGCGCTGTGAGATTGTAGATCAGCTATTTTCACAGGGGTTGAGGTCTCAGAGGCATTTGCCCGTCGGGCAAGTAAAGGTCATGTTCTACTTGCCCTGAGCTCATGGCCACTTGCC
>OOFJ01111698.1:0-12198 GCA_900323375.1 Benthosema glaciale
GCGTGCGTGCGAGAGAGAGAGAGAGAGAGAGAGTGAGAGAGAGAGAGAGAGAGAGAGAGAGAGAGAGAGAGACTATAGGGTAGCCTATAGGAGAAGGGCAGAAGGGGGATGATATTGAGATAAAAGGAAGCATAACAAATCTTCACAGACAGAAAAAATAAAAAGATCACTAATAATAAGTAGCATTATATAGTATGGCTACAAGGAAGGACACAGACCCAGTTTGTGGTTAAATGTTCAGCATAACAATTTCAGCTGTTGTATAATCTCACCAAACGGTAAACGTATGACGTTTCATAACACAAACCTTCCTGTGGCACCCTCTTTGTTTCATTGGCTACTGCGGTTGTATATGCCAACGTTGCCACATCTGCTTATTATAAGCGATGGTTTAAAGAGGTTAAACTGCTATACCAGTAGTTACTTATTTTGGGCTTGTTTTCATAGACATATTTGCTTATTCCTCTCGCAAAATCTGTCAACATTGGTCGTAATGTCTGTAGCAGTCCACCGCAGCTGTCTAAATGACAAAGGAGGTGTTGGAAGTCACCTGGGGTGCCACGGGGCCATACTGCTGACGTCGTCGCATTTTGCCCCCGCAGCTTGTCAGCAGCAGGCCAGAAGCACTACATTAATTTCCCCTCTCCGCTATTAATTAGCCGAACGGCGGAGACGCTGGCTTAATTAGACCACCGGGCCCCACCGAGCTCACTTCTCCTCTCTCCCTCTCTCATTACTGTCAAAACCAATTCCTATTGATCATTTAGGATTATGAAGAGGAGGGAAAAAAAGAAAAGAAACGAGGGAGGGAGGAAGTTTTTGCTAATCGTCGCTGTTGTTGCTAGTTTTTGTCTGCTAATGATTGGACTTGTACACTCACTCACGACTCAAGATAGATTGCTGCCCTTGAATCATCACTGGAGAAGTCACGTCTGAGGGGAGCTATTGTTTATTTTCTTTTCTTTTTTTTCCGTAGAACCACTTGTCTGTGTTTGCTTGTGTGAAATGTGTGCCCTAGTGAAATACAAGACAGGCTCATGTGCAGATTAATAAACTGCGTGCACACGAGAGGGATACAGGGAAATCTGTGGCCTACTTTAAGAATTAGCAAGTGGGTTAAGTCATTATCAACTGAGGTGGTAAGGATGGATGTCCAAATATTTGCTAGAAACTCCCCCCAGATAAACCTTTTTTCTAGCTTTGATGTCATGGGTATTTCCTTAAACCGAAAGCAAAGGGATTTGGTGGTTACATGGCTCCAACACTGGTCCTCGGGACCTAGATTAATGGTACTATTTTCTATGGGATAGTTAATTGCATTCACCTGGTGTCCTATAGATCTAAATTAGTCCCTGGTTAGATAATGGTTAGAATGAAAAGCAGCTGTATCTACCAGTGGTAATAACAGAATTATTGTTAATTGTACAATTCTGTACAAAAAAAAGAATAATAAAAATGGAAGTTGGGTATTAGTAATAGTATATTGTAAGGTTTACTTTCATGTCAGCAATAATTTTGTAAGACTAGGTGTCAAGTTTCTCAAATGATAGCCTGGCTCAGAAACTGTGATTTCTAGAAATTGTCCTGCGGTGCCGCCGGCAGTCTTCCTGGTGCTTCAAAATGCCACTGAGCAACTTCTGTTGATATTGAGTTCACTCCCACTCCTACACCAGGAAATGTGTCTCTTTCCCCAGGCTTTCATTTTTTGAGCCGAATGCGAACAAAAATAAAAGCCTGGGTACCAAGCTGGCTAATCAAATAATGGATCTCCACGTATCATACTGAAGTGAAATTGCACTTGCATGGTATTGCTAGTATTAGTATATTAATGAGGTTAATTTCTTTCTTACCTTGCATCAAAGACAAATGGTTTCACTAGTGTGCCATAATGATTCATGCTCTTCTTCACACCTACATAGACATACCTAGTAGTTTACTAATATGTATATGTGAATATTTTTGTTGAATTGTAGTATAAACTATTACTGTCTCCCGAATTACACTGGAAAAATATATTGTCATTTAGAGCATTTATTTGCTGAAAAATGCTATACTGGTCAAAATCATAAAAAGTGTTTTCATACCTCAATTTCAAATAATACAAAGAAAAAAATGAATATTTATATAAATATAAATATTATAGAAAGTGTTCATAAATCAACATTCATTTGACACCAAATTGTGGTGTCCAAATCGGAAAAATGCGGAAGTAGACCGTTCTTCCATGTGCTTCAAAACGCCACTGAGCAACTTCCACTGAAATGAATAGCGATCTGCCATTCACTTTACTCTATACACTCTATACATTGTGCTCCCATTGATTTACTTTGAGGGATTTGTGTTAACTTCTTAGGTTAAATAGGTTCACTTCAGCTCATGATCTGATTTCAGCTACAAAAACATAATGTTTCAACCCAGACAAATGCCCTTCATTCATTTTTGTGTGAATACAATAACCAGTCCCTCTAGGAATTTGCGATTGCAAGGATTAACACAAATTGAAGCAATTCCCTCTCTGCAATAACTGCAAGAATAATGAACCCAACAATACATTACTATCACAATATTTCTGCATATAATTGTCAAACTGGAGAAATGCTGTTACACACAGCAAGGTGTTTCTTCTAGACAGAACAAGTTCTGTATGCTGTTTTCCTGTAATCTATTGTTTATAATTGTGTTGCTTCCCCCAACACACTGACTTACAGGTGTCTTTCTAATCGCTATGAGAAGAGAAGATGTGCTTAAAGGCGCACGCAGTTTGTAGTTTAGCATCGCTTCCACATTGACGAACTAGTAGTGTGGTCAAGGTGTACTTCTTTGGCCAAATGTGATTAGCATAATAAATACTGTACTTAAATTAAAAGTACAGTATGGAACTTTTATTTGCATGCTATGATTCAACTTGCATGGTCTTCATGAGTAGTGATTGATTTACACAAGTGTGCACTCCATGTTATTCCATTTAATGGATTATTTAACAATAAATAATAAGACATTCAGTATGGCATACTTAGACCTCCCATAAATTTCACTTTATTAAGTAATGTGATATATAAATCAGCCAGACATACTGTATCTGGCTTGAGCGTGATGCAAACCTAAACTGACAACCATCTTGAGGGAAATTAATTAAGACTTGAATAGTTAATTGAGTTTTTAATAACTACAATTGTCGTGAATTTGCCTTAATAAGCTTAGGAGAAACGTACAGCACATGACATACTTTAACCTCCCGTATAATACCCCTCATTATGTAACAGGATATATAAATTTGTGCTGGAAAGTGATGCAAGCATAAACTGACAACCACTTGAGGGACATTAATTACAGATTTGAGTTCTTAATTGAGTTGCAACTCTTACAGTATGTCTTTGTAATTAACTTCCATCATTCTATGAAGCAAGCATTATATTACTGTGTAAATTCGACACCTGAATGACAACCTAGTCAGAGAATGAATTGGAGTACTTACTTCTGTTCAGATGTGCACCTTTTCCCATCTCTGTGTTTTCTTCAAATGATACACATTCATGTTATGGGTTTATGCTGTCTATAGTCTATAGTCTAGACCAGAGGTTCCCAACCACTGGTACTAGTACCACTGCTGGTACTTGAGCCCCCCTCTAGTGGTACACAGAGGAGTCACCCCAAAAAAAAGACAAAAGCGGAATGAAATATTTATATTGAAATGAGCATGACAGCACACCTAGCCGTAAATAGAAGATTTGAAAACGGATGAATCATGTTAGAAATATCATCAGTTGTTTACGGAAAGAGTTTTGTCAGAGCAGCAGCATTCTTGGCTTAGGAATGGAACAAAAAGGGCAGGTATGCACTCCTGTATTTTAACATTGGTTATTATGGTGGTACTTGGAGAGACAGATATGTTCTGAGGTGGTACTTCAGTATACAAAGGTTGGGAACCAATGGTCTAGACAGCATAAACCCATAACATGAATGTGTATAATACATATGAATGTGTATAATGTGTATATAATACAATGGTTCTCAACCTGTAGGCTGGGGCCTACAGGTATATTCATACCTATGATTGATACATACCAATACATACTTCAAGTATACACATTGGTTCCATTGATCCAAGCCAGGACATAATCAATTAATTGATCATTAAAATAAACATTCTCTGAAAATGCACGTATGATGTTCATCCATCTGACCACTTAAGTGGTCAATTACGGGCTGCAGATCGGGCGATAGGCTGCCTCGTTAAGTGGTCAGACGGGTGGGCCGTGAACACTTTGATGATTTTCAAGTGGGCCCTGATCTAGAAAAGATTGAGAACCGCTGGTCGATACCTTTACTTGGCTTGCCATCTTGACTTACACGTGAGCGCTTGGACTGACAGTACTGCAGATGAGGCAATTCAAGTTCCCTTGATTTAGCCGAGCCTTGGAGGGGATCAATTCCTTCCAGCATCAGGTGGTATAGGTCCCTGCATTCATTAGTGCCTGCATGGGCTCACTAATGGGATTGGATTTGTACTTATGTGTCAACAAGGCCGTTATTGAATCTCAGCTTTCTTCTCTGTGTCTTCCGCCGCACAATCCCCAACTCACTTTCTCAGCAACTCCTACTATTGGATTTTCTTATCCTCCTTAACAGTTACACTTAAGTGCAAGTAAGTGATATTTTTGGTTAAAACAAAAGGTTTTTGTTAAAAGGTTCTCTCACCATATTGTGATATAGTAATCATGTAACAGTAATAGGGGTCTCCCTGTCTCTCCCGATCTTTAATAAACAGAAAATCACACCTGTGTGTACATCATCATGACGTAACATGTCGAGTTAATAGTGTAAATTCTCCATTCATTGTCAATGGGAATTTAATGTTTGTTTAGGACGAACTTGGCCAATTTACACCTTGGCTGGTAATCCAGCGTGACAGTGTGTCGCGGGTTCGAATCCCCATCCCAACCTGTCCCGGTCCTGTCTACCTACTGTGATCTATCAATAAAGTCAAAAAGACCAAAGATACATGTGCATTTTATGCCACCAGGAGGCCAACTTATGTGAAACACATTTTTATATCCTTTAGATTTTATCCAAATGTCACGCAAGTAGTTACACATGATCTTTAGAGTCATGTGATGATGTGTCTGATCTTTCTTATAATGATATTTTCTATTGTGGTTCTGGTTGGCTAAGATTGACGTCTTGTAAAGTTTGCAGGTGTGGCCCATTTTGAACAAAATGCCTCAAATAATGAACGTTGAACAATAATGAACACATCTACATGCATATTTTCATGTAGATGTACTCCATTACAAGTACAAGTCCCAAATTCAAAATGTACTCAAGTAAAAGTCATCAAGATTACACCATTGGCATTAAAATGAACTGAAAGTATCCAAAAGTAAAAGTACTCATGTCGCAGAATGTCCCATTTCACAAGTTCAAAATGTGTACAAAATCTTTTGAAAATAGCCGACCAATGCATGTCGAGATTGTAGATCTGCTATTTTCAAATAGCCGAAATGTATAGGGTTGAAGTGGTTAATATAATAATCTTTATTGTCCCGAGGGATATTCATCTTCACAGGTCTGTTCAACACCCACAACAAATACAGTACAGAAAGACATTATACCAAGACAATAGAAAAAACATCATGAGGTCCCCACTGTGTACAGAACCATCCTATCGGCATGGCAGTTTGTTTAATGCCGCGATAGCTGAAGGGACAAAGCTCCTACTGAAACGAACCTTTTCCATGGTAGTGTGGAGAGGTTAAAAAAGCGATACAGGGGATGGTCAGTGTCACGTGATACTGAAAGTGCTAGCCGTGTAATGGCCTTGTTGTTCATATCAGAAAGTGTGGGTGTGGGAAGTTCGATAATCTTAGAAGCAATACGAGTAATACTGAGGAGTTTGTTTCTGTTAGTCATGGACAGTATGTTGTAGAAACATGTGTAATGTATGTTTTCTAATCAAAATTAACTAGTACCCTAACTAAAGTTTTAAAATAATTGTAGAGGAGTAAAAGTAGAAATTTTAGCTCTGAGATATAGTGGAGTAGAAGTAAAAGTACAGTACTTCAGTAAATGTACTTAATTACTTTCCATCACTAGTGGAGAGCTACAGTATAGCCCGGTTTGGCCAGACTCATAGCGTGGATTGACTCGATTTCACTGAAGTCTTTCGGGAACATTGCGTACATTTTTTTTCGGGCATACTAATGAGACCACACGGAATGTTAGGAAAGTGCCCCATCTTGTGACAAAGCAGAATTACTACACTTATGAATAGACCTCGGTACATAAAAATACATTTTATTTTGATTGTATTGCTCCACTTTTTGCATTGGCAATGTAAACATATGTTTTTCTTATGCCAATAAAGCCCTTTGAATTGAACATTTTAATTCACATCAGCTGGACAGGTAGGAGCAACACTGTATGAAAGGCTAGACTGGTGGCTGGGAGGTGGGTCATTGGGTGAACAGTTCTGTATGGCTTCCATATACTCACACTGGCTGCTCTCTCTCTCTCTCTCTCTCTCTCTCTCTCTCTCTCTCTCTCTCTCTCTCTCTCTCTCTCTCTCTCTCTCTCTCTCTCTCTGTGTGTCCTCCATTTTTAGTGAGGCCTTTGGTTGGTTCAGAGGCAGTGGATGGCCGTTCTCCAAGGGGCTCATTAGCTGTGATAAGGCCAGGATTTTAATAAAGCTAGCCCGTGGAGGTAACAGAGCAGTGGCTAACTTCCTTCCACTCTGCCCCTGTGCAGCTCATTTGGTCTGTGTTGTTTATTGAGGGAGGTTTTTGTCTCAAAGGGGGATTTGTCTTAGGATACCATCGTTCTTCATCACACACACACAACACAAGAACATTACCACGGGTAATGGGAGTACCTTGCCCTCGCAAGTCGGCGGTCACTCTCTCACTCTCTTTATGATGATGATGACTCTCTTTCCTTCAAATCTAATCTCTCTCTCTCTCTCTCTCTCTCTCTCTCTCTCTCTCTCTCTCTCTCTCTCAATTATTCTTTGGTCAAGTAGGCCTACACCTCAGCTCTGACCCTATAGTCTTGCTGGGAGGGTTGCAGATGACTGCTGATTTGCCCACTGCCTGTTCCGTTCAACTTTCATCTTTCCCTGATGCCATGGAAAATCAGTCGAGGAAGAGTTGTTGAAAGAGACTTTTACCCCGAAACTAGGAACTAATTGACAGACGTGCATGTGTGCGTGCGTTCGCACACGTGACTTGTGAGGATCTAGCATCCCCATAAGTCCCCACAATTCGAGGAAATAGCCAAAGTGAGAACTATTTTCAATGGCGTCCTAAAATGTTGATGTCCTCAGTACAAATGTGTGTGTGTGCGTGTGTGTGTGCTCGCGCATGTGGGTGTGTGCATGCCTCTGAGTTTAAATAGCTGCCCAGAAATGCACGTTTAATTATGCACAAGGTGAATAAGTGGTCTGACACGCACGCACGCACGCACGCACGCACGCACGCACGCACGCACGTATACTGTATGTGTAGCAGTAGTGGCTCAGTGACTAAACACCCATGGGGGAATTCCCCTTTAGGCTAGTGGTTAAGATGTTAGCTTTCCATGCGGGAGACCAGGGTTCGAATCCTGGGTGTTACATATTATTCACACACAGCTGCTCCGGGCTGCTCCGAGCACAATATTTTGCGCCCCAGCATCCTCGTCAGGCAACGATGTTAGCCCTCAGGGCTTTTTGTGTTATCCTTTTAGCTTTGCTTGCATAATTTCTGTACTTGTTTGCAACTTGTTAATACATTGTTCAAATCAATCAATCAATCAATCAATCAATCAATTGTCGAAGACATTTGGTGTATATAAGCGTAGTGTTCATTATGACAGCAAATGTATATTTAGATGAAGTCGTAGTCTTTTGAATACAATTCCATTTAGTTTTAGTCATGTCATTCAAGATTCAAGATGTTTATTGTCACACAGATTAGTTGATTTAGTCAACAAAAATGTGTTTTGGCAGGCCTTGTTCATGCCATTGTAATGCCTAAATTATGCTTAGCTGTGTGACGAAAATAGCCAATCTACAATCTGTGATGCGTTGTGGCTGCATGAGTGTGTAAACCGGCAACCAAGCATGACATGACTTGTCTGACAAAGCAGAGTTACTACACATATGATAGTATCGGTACATACAAATACATACATTTTATTTTGATTGTATTGTTCCACTTTTTGCATTGGCAATGGAAACATATGTTTTCTTATGTCAATAAAGACCTTTGAATTGAAATTTTTAATTGACATCTGCTGGACCGGTAGGAACGACACAGCCATGTCAGTATAGTCCGGCATGTAGTCTTTTTTTTTAAAGTATTGTCTATATACAGTATATACATTCATGAATCCACATCCTGACCGGCTGTGGGTATTGAGCATTTTCTTATACGGGTTTCTTGTGACCCTCCCATTAAAATCCTATGGCAGGCAAAATTGTCAAAAATGTCAAACTTTCCTTTTGCTTTAAGTAGCATGTGACATAATTCATCATTCTAAATCCATTCCAAGCATTAGTTTTGCACAAAAAACACCCATTGGGCTAAAAACAGCCATCGAAATCATGACAAATGTGATGCTGTCATCACAAATGTGGTGAGGTCATCACATTTTGGGCAATTAGCAAGTAAAGACTACATACCTCGACTGCCCGACTAGTATGAAAGGCTAGACTGGTGGCTTTTGGGAGGTGGGTTATTGGGTGAACAGTTCTGTAAGGCTGGATATACTCACACTGGCTTCTCTCTCTCTCTCTCTCTCTCTCTCTCTCTCTCTCTCTCTCTCTCTCTCTCTCTCTCTCACTTGTCTTAGTTCTACTGGATCTATTAAAAACACTTTGTTTCGTTTTCATCAGTGAAATAACGTAGCCGACAAACGTGCTTTGTCATAGTTTTAGTCTATAAAACTAATACTGGTGTAGCATGAAAAGAATTACCTTATCAGTCTATTTGGTTCCATTTGGACACTGTAAGATAATTAACATTCTGAATTGTACAGTGTAGAGTGTAGACAGTACTATAGACACCAGTAGAAAGGAAAGAATCCCAAGCCTCATGCAATGTAAATAACTACAAACGTGTCTCCAGTGACATCCAACTGATGATGGCAGCAGGGCTCACTAATGCCTTCAGAGAATGAATATGCCATATTGTGTTACCAGGTAATATGGTTAAAGGGTCCATGGGAAGCCTGTTTGTGATTACCCAACGCCCAGCACAATCAATGGACCATTAGGCCTACAGTTTGTAAATTGGACAAAATAACGGTGTGACAACAGAACCCTCGTCCAGCACTACAATTCACAATCATGTCACATTACACATGCCCGGAATAGAAATGAACTGCCATGAATGAATTTTTCCCACAATGTCTGTTTCATAACTCCTGAGGCAGTGGATACTCTGTCAGCGGACATTGATTGGATCTAAATAACTGTGTGGGCTTGAGCTTCTGGCTATATTATCATCGACCCAACCTTCAACCTTATGCAATTCTTTTAGCTTTGATTTCAGGCTGTCTCTGGATGAGGGGGGAGGGGGGGCAGGATAATACTGTCCTTGAACATGAGGTTGTTTTGTTCAGAGGAAAACGTATTTATTTATTAATTTTGATAAATCCCATGGAAACTTTGAAAATGTCATTGAGTCCATCCATAGCATACCTATAGCTGTGAGCAACAAAGCTTTTTGTATATGAAAGCAATGGCTTTCAATGTCATGATTTCAGCAATGTCAGTGACTCCTGAATAACCGAAGACTTTCTCTCTCCCGCGATCCTCTCTCATGTTCTCATCAGTCACCACCAACCCCAATTTAACCGTCTCAATTTCAGGTTTTGCTGTATTATCGCTTTATTTGGAATGAAAGTCAAGAACAATATTTCCAAAGCATCTATATTTATCCCCCCCCCCCCCCCTCTCTCTCTCTCTAAAGCTTCAGCACAGCGTACCAGTGTATCTACTACTCCCCAGAGCACACAGCCAAAGCCCAGGAAGTACTGAGCACGATAAGCCAGCTTCAGCCCCTCATCTCCAGCCTGGCCGACGAGCTGCTGCAAACGGCCCAGCAGCGCTCGGCCCCCGGCCTGAGGGACGCGCTCAAACATCTAGCCGAAAAGGTGAGGATTGACCACCCCCGAACCACCACCCTTCACTCCTACACCTAATGGTTTCTGCTTGCTTGTATCTGTAAGCTAGACACACGTGTTTCTCTAATGTTACACAATATAACAAATAATAACAATAATAATAATAATAACCCAATGACATGAAAACACATGTTGCCCATTCTTTAATTTCCCATTCATTTTTCCCATAGACATTTCAGAAAGTATTTATTTAAAGACCTTTTAAGCCTCGGACGAAGCTAAATCATGACAATAAACACAATTTTTTGGGCCGAACAAATAATTCAAAAGAAGAAAAAAGGGGCAGTGTACAACGCCTGTTTTTCTTCTTTCTAAATATTTGTTTAGCCAATGTTTAGCGACGGGACTGCGATGCTATGTAGTTATAGTTGACTAGCACCTAGTGTGCGTTACTAGCCTTCATTCATTTACAGTAAAGAGTCTCACTCCCATGACGTTGTGTGGCCAGGCAATGTATCATTAGTTTAGACATAGTTTAAGACTTGGTAAGTAAAATCTTGAATGAAGAAGCTCAGATTCTTCCCAGAATATTAAGGTTAATGCCTTAAGGGCTGTCTAGTGGTCTGGGTTTGATGTATGACTTCAGTAATATTATGATGTCAATCTGAAGGGACTACTGAATGTCAGTGACATTTTATTTGCTATCTGTTGTAATGGTTATGGTTTCTCACCCTCAGGGTTTGTGCACCTCAAGGTTTCTCATATTCTCCCCCCAAGAGGCTGTTCCTCAGAGCATTCTGTCTAGGGCATAACAACGGCATGAGTGCAGGGCAGATCTGCTGTGTTGTGTTTTAACCTCAGGTTTCCAAACCAGATGGGATGAGCAGCACTAACACTTAATTTATACTCTGTCGTATGACACGTTGCATTGCGGTGCTGAGAGCTTGTAGATCGTCTATTTTCGGCCAGACACCATCGTACTACAAAGTATAAATCTGGCTTAACAGTGTCTGCAGACCTCTATGTGTGTCACACAGCCAAAACAACAAAAGTGAATAGCAGGGTTTATGAGGACATGGCATTTTATTATTTATTTATTATCGGTTGTAATTAATGAATTACATCTGGTGCTGTCAGGCTGCAATCTGTAATTAGGTGAGCGTATTTTTTCCTCGCCACTGTGGAATGGAGGCTAAATCAACCTGCCTAATTGGTACCTTTGCTCTAGTCACTTCAAGTTCATCACACTCCTCTGCTCTTTGAATCAAATCATGCTTAGTTTGTGTGTATTGTCTAAGGTAACTAAAAATGTTGACCTTGTAAAGGTTATAACTCCTACACTGTGAGTCTGATTTACACAAACGTTGATACAGACATTCATACTCACTTTAAAAAGTTGCCTCAAGAACCGCTAAAGGTCATCTGACTCATCAGAATTTTGACATTTTTAGTCTGAATGCTTTCAAACTTTCCCTGGATATTTATTGGACTATTAAAGCTTACAGCATGCAGTATTTATTTTGTTGCGATCTTATTTGGATCGCACCATTTATTCAACAAATGAATAATGGTGAATGTTACAGTGAGTAACATTCACAGTGTATTTGTACCCTCTTGCTCTAATTGCAAAAACTCTTTTAAGCCAAAAACCTGCACCTGATATGTGTTTATGAACAGCTAATTCAGTTCTGTGTGCCTCTGCGAGGACAGCTGTGTGCGTGCGTGCGTGCGTGCGTGCGTGCGTGCATGTTGGCTTTCGTGTGTTGCTGCTGGTTCTCGGTTGGTTAGAGCTGTATCTGTGTGTGTGTGTGCGTGTGTGTGTGTGCGTGCGCACTGCACTCCCATATGCAGCCATGTATATGCGTAGTTAGTGTGCGTCTCTCGGTCATTAGCAGACAGAAACTGTTTCCGCGTGTCACAAATACACGGGGTGGACGGGAGGAGAGAAAAGAGGCAATTTGGTTCCTCATTAAATTTTCAAAAGTCCTGATGGCTCTCTGAAAATTGAACCAACTGTTCCAAAGCAACGTTAATTTTATGCTACAGTAAGTGCAAATTAGTTTCACAAAAAATATTTTTAATCACACTCAGCCAAGT
>OOFJ01111700.1:0-10174 GCA_900323375.1 Benthosema glaciale
TGAACAGATGATGCACGTGCCGTGTGTGCACCACACACATCATTGTTAATATAATAGGATGTGATGTTATCCTGTCCTGTTTATAGTGTACATAATGCATATGCGAGTGCACTCTGTACAGTCTATGTATAGGTCTAATAGTGTTTTTTGGGGGGGATCTGTGTCTTTATCCGTTCGTTATCCACTGGCTGGCAACCCCAAATACGGGCATGTCATAACATAACAACACATAGCGTAACATTTAATACAATATAAAGAATTTGAACAATTATGTCAATTTCAAGGCCAGACTGAGATGTTTTGGCCATGTACAGAGGAGGTATAGTGAGTATATCGGTAGAAGGATGCTGAGGTTGGAACTGCCAGGCAGGAGGTCTAGAGGAAGACCAAAGAGGAGATTTATGGATGTGGAGTGAAAGAGGACATGGGGTTAGTTGGTGTGACAAAAGAGGAGGCAGAGTACGATGGTGAGATGGAGGTAGATGATTGTTGTGGGGAAAGAAAGAAATGTCACATTTTCAAAAAATTGATTACAGAAGGGTATAGATCTAGAAGCTCCACAGCGTGTGCACGATGCGATGCATTATGAACTTGTGGATCGGATATTGCTTACATTTTTGTGTAAATGTGTTAAGTTAAGTGGCTCAGTGGTTAAGTGGTTAAAGGCGGAGAGCGAGCCAGAGGAGCACAAGTGCGTCATTGTGTTCTAATACACACGACAATACGGTTGAACTGAGCTGAACTGAATGAACAGATGAATAGAGACGATAGAGACAGTCGGATACGATACATAGATAGGCTACATCCCCCTGTCCGTCCCCATCCCCCCCGCTGTGGAAATCAATGAAGAATGACAAATCGATGCTGTGGGAAAGCCTGTTACTCGCCCACGTTATTTACAAGCCGCCCCCGCTCCTCCGCTCCCTGCATCACCAGCTTCCACCCGCACCTTATTAAGCCTTCCTCCTTCTGCAACGCACTCAAAAAGGCTAAACTGTCTCGTCAGAGTGATGCCATGCCATAAAGGGACTTCTGGTTCTATGAGGAACCTTTAAAACCACTTAAACCCTACGTACACTACACTATACTTTATTGCCCGGTGTGTCCTGCTGGGGTCTACTTGGACCGTTTCTTGTTTCCCTCGCTACACCAAATGTCTTCGTCGAAAAGGGCAACGCGCTGTCGTGGAGCTGGTAGATCTGCTCTTTTTGGCGAATGTGCACCTATTGAGACATAGTACTCAAAATTGTGTTGAGTTTAAAGGGGAATTCCACCGATTTTCAACATTTTACTATGTCATTATACCTTAGAGTTGTGAAATAATAATAATAAAAAAGTCCCCCCATTCTGTGTTTCCTAGAAATGGAGATCTTGATGGCATCATCAAGAAAGATGTACTTCACCATGTTAATGATTTTTTTTTGCCCCAAAGAAGACCCATATATTGACAAGAAAAAGGTTCCATTTTATTTAGTGAATGCTTCTCCATTCTTCCTCATATGGTTCTAGATAGAGTCTATCTAGAACCATATGAGGAAGAATGGAGAAGCATTCACTAAATAAAATGGTTCTTCAACTTCTTCAATAGGTGACGGGGAACACAACACAACGTATTTTTATGAGATTCGGTGTGTAGACCTACGGCACATCATATAGACATACAGGGTTGGTAATACTATGTGTAAAAATGTAGATATTTTTGTTTGCTTATAATTGTATTGATCTCTCTTCCTCTTGCACACCTTCTTCTTCCCTTTCTCTCGTGGAAATAACAAAAACGATGGAGCTTGCACAAAAACGAATTTCACCCACTGCTTTACACTTAATTGTAAACCTGTGATGTGACAATAAAGTTGGTTCTGACGACGAGATGAAAAAAAACGTGGTCCATGACAAGTCCAAGTCAATTTTTTTTTACAAAGAATGGAGGGGTTCAAGTGGTTTACAACCATAATTTTTCTGTGTGTACCTACAGTATGGCTCAGGTCTTTGTTAGGCGGTGACAGTGGCCTGGGCACGGTGCTGATTGAGTGAGAGGCTGCATGGCGAAGGGGGGCTGCAGGCATAGGGAGGCGGATAGATTGCGTGAGGGTGGAGGAGGAGGTTGTGGTGGCGTGTTTGCATCATGTGGTGACACACTGCTTCCTCTGTTCTCTGTCCTCGCTGCGGCGAGGAGGCGCCCCGCACGCAGTCATGAGCTCCTCCGCTGCCAAGAAAGGAGACCTCCCTCTCTCTCTCTCTCTCTCTCTCTCCCTCTCTCACACACACACACACACACACACACACACACACACATACACACTTCCACTTTTCGTTCTTTCATTTTTTATGATGGTTTATATCACATTTACATCTTCCAACCTGAATAGTGACACACCCACTTTTGGTTAATAAAATGTTTTTAGTGAAATTATTGGGTATGTGACATACACGTGTGAAATTACTACTATGATTGCACCACATCCCTTTTCTATGCATTTTGCCCCTGAACTTTTGAACCTCACATTGGCAGTTTTTGAGTACGTTTTAAAACAAAGGTAGATACTTTTTGTATTAGTGACAGATAAGTGTAACCTACAAACACTATGATACACAACATATCTGATGGTTGCGTGTATTCATTCAACGTGTCCATGTGCATTTGTTTCACCTGTTATTAACCAGCACTATGAATCACACCACTTTGAACAATACCACATAATCGGGTCCAAGTATTAACTGCAACGTGACTAATGTGTGCTATGGTCAGCTGACTTGCTGTGTGTGTGTGTGTGTGTGTGTGTGTGCGTGCGTGCGTGCGTGCGTGCGTGTGGGTCAGGAGCCTATCTCCTGTTTCTGTAGTGAGGCAGCTTGATGACGTTAGTATGTCACAGGGACTTAGCCCCAATCTAACCGAGGCACGGGGTACCATTTTTTTTTCTATGACTTGGCCAGGAATTGAACCTACAACTCACATCTCTATACTAACCAAAATTCTAAACTAAAGGCTTAAAGGGTAAGACCACTTTTTTGAGGGTTTTTTGTGTAGTTACCTTGCCATGTAATTCCAAATGTGGACAAGAAATTAAAAAAAATGTTCCAGTGATTAGAAATTGATAATTCAAAATATGCTCCTCATTGACTTACATTGTACACTAAAACGGCTCTCAAAGTCACTCTTTTAGTACGTAAACAAACACAAACAAAGTTGATTCAGACACTATAGAGCATCACGAAAACTCAAGCTGTTTTTGTTTTTCATAAAAATCATTTAATAAAAAAGTTACCTTCCTGTTGATTTGTACATTTTATTAGAAAGAAAACCCGGACTATCTCCGTGGATCTGGATCCAGATCTTCAAATAGTAAAATCAACAGTAAGTTAACATTTTTATGAAAAACAAAAACTGCATCAGTTTTGGTGATGCTCTATACTATAGTGTCTGAATCAACTTGTGTTTGTTTACGTAATAAAATAGTTATCAATTTGTAATCACTGGTCTTACCCTTTAAGTACAAAAAAGCGTGGCAGCTTATTTCCATTGTGGTCCTTTGTGTGCATGTATAAGTGCCACGTGTTGGGGGGGAGAGCAGAGACATACAGAACAATTGTATCAAAAACTGTTTCTTAATTCCAACTATAGTTATTTTATTCATGCAGCACAATAATTATAGTACAGTTCTCCTGGTGTCGCAACAGATTAGTAAAAGTCACCCCTCAGCCCACCCACTGATCCCATGTCAGCTGACACCTCACCCCATACACTATCAACATAAACAACACCAACCGCAGCTGCAGTTGGCGTACATGCTGAACATGTGCGTGTGTGCGTGCGTGCGTGCATAATATGTGTGCATAAGTGTTAGGGTTGGAGGGGTTAATTGATGGCCACTGGCCAGCAGGCCTCCTTCAATGATCTGCTGCTGTGATCTTGGAAGAAAAGACACCAGCTGCGTTATTGAATGCCTCTCTTGAGTGTAACTGACTGACCGACTAACCCTTCATTATCAAGTGGAATAACTGCTGATTGACTTTTGGGTCCGTTACCCTTTATGAGAATCAGATGTTCACCCTCCCGAGAAGCTGACAACTTGGTATTGTTGTTGCAGCCTTGGTTTTACTTTTAATGCACTCTCTAGTGAGTCTAGTCTACATCATTTTGTCTGACTTCACTCAAGCAGGCAAAATTATTTAAAAAAAAATGAACAATGGTCAAACGCTGGTCCAAAGTCAGTCCTATATTCAGTAAATCAAACATCTACTGATGCATAAACTTTGGGACACATCATCAGTGTTGTGAACCTGGGCTTGTTAAATGGTGCATTTATATAGCCTTTATCCAAGGCGCTTTACATAGTGCATTACATTCACCCATTCACACACACATTCATACATCGATTGCTGCTGCCACCATGCAAGGCACAATCAGCACATCGGGAGCAATTTGGGGTTAGGTGTCTTGCCCAAGGACACTTCGGCATGTAGACAGGAGGAGCTGGGATTCGAACCGCTAACCCTTGGATCATTGGACGACCTGCTCTACCTCCTGAGCCACAGCCACCCCTTGTTGGGTGTTTCTTGGGCCTGATTCACACTGGCAGCCAAATGTATGATTTGGCTGCCAGTGTGAATGAGGTCTTAGTCTTGCAATAGACACCCTCCTCAAGGCGACCGACCAAGGCTGATTAGACCCACTGTCACTGTCACAGGCTGGCACTGTGTGCGCCCGGGCCCGACTCCTCCTTCAGTCTGTCCAGAAGGTCCTGGCAGAATCCTTCTGTGTGCTGCGTCGTTGTTGGCGTCGTTACCGCTGGACAGCACACATCTCAGCCTCGGCGCCACTTGAGACTGATGTTAAACCCTCCTTGCGGCACGGCTGGCGTAGCCGTCTGGGCACCTTGGCTGGTAATCCAGTCTGTCAGTGTGCCGCGGGGGTTCGACTCCCAATCATGACGGTCTTTACTGTGTGTCACCGCGCATTTCCCACAAAAAGGTGAAAGCCACAAAAAATATCTTTAAATTTTACTTTTACTGCCATCTGTAGCTTTTGGTTCCTCCTCATGAAGGAAGTGGTTTGGGCTGCCTACAGTATTTTTACCACCCTGGCCCCGGCCTTCCTCTGTCTCTTCAGATGTCACCACACTCTTCGTGGTGGTGGTGTCACCCAGTCTGTTCCTAGTTGTCACTGGTACTGCCACTCCCAGAGTTTCTCAGTAAATCAAACATCTACTGACGCTGCATAAACTTGGACACATCCTCAGTGTTGTCATATTAGGGCTGTCAAACGATTAACATTCTTCACCCATTCTGGGCGGGAACCCCTTGTGGTGTTCTAACCCTTCTGGACGGGCTCTGTACACTGACTGTACACAGTATGTACAGTATTCAAAAATGTTACAATGTAAAATGTCAGAAAACTTAGGTCAGTATTTAGAGGGCCTTTATAGAATTGGCCACAGTCCAAAATGGGTTAATCAGATTAATTACAGCTTAAACAATAATTAATCATGATTAATCACCATTCAAACTATGTCCAAAATATGCCATGTTTTTCTGCATACTGTTGTGGGAATGGAAAGATAAATAACAGAAGGCGGATAAATACATTTAAGAATATGCTTGTATTGTTTTATTCTTTATAACAAATCCAGTGTGGTAGGATGGTGTGATTATTAGGGCTGTGTGAATGGGATTATGGGATGTATGGGGCGGGTCATCTAAGCATGCATAAATTGCGTTAACATTTTTGATCTAATTCATTTAGTTAATTAGATCAAAAGTTAATTAACTCAGTTTAACTCAGTAATTTTGACAAGCCTAATTCATATTAATCTCTTTGTATTTAAAGTCTGCTGTGTCGATCATAACATGGATTAAAGGACATCATTTTAACCGCTTTGATGATATTCTACACTTTGGCTATTCAAAAATAGTGAAATACATATTCAAATGGAACATTTTTAACTGAATTCTTTGCTTAAATCTGGAGGTCCCTGGCACAAAATATTATTGAGATGGGGTTCTGTGGGCAAATACATATCAATTTGGGAGTCCTTGACATGAAATGTTTTGAGAGAACCTGTGATAAATCACAGTCCTGTGAAATTTGTTTTTGCTTGAATCCCTACGTAACGAGTTACCTTACTTCACATTGTGTGTGTGTGTAAAAGGCTAACATTTGCTCTGTCCTTGTTCTGCCCCTGTGTCTGTCATGGTTGTTTGCTGTCATATAGGGTAGGATGTGATGCAACGCAACCTATGTATGTGCACATACATACACAATAACATTGTTGACCAGTGGTGCAAAGTAACTAAGTACATCTACTCAAGTTCTGAGGTACTACTTTTATTAGTGTATGTCCATGATTTTTCAAAGCTTTAGTTTATAGGCCTACTTATACTCCACTACATCTCAGGGGCGAATATTGTACATTTTATTCCTCTAGTTAATTTGCATGTTTTTAGATGAATAGGCCTATAAAACATACTTTAACCATTTAAGCCCTTTTTATACCTTTGTATCTCCTATAAAGGTCACAAGTGTGTTGCGATGCATGTTAACACACATTAACACATTTTGAAAAGTTTTGAATACTTTTACTTAAAAAATATACTTAGTACATTTTGATACTTTCACTCAATAATGCAGGCCTTTTATTAAACAGAGTACATGTTTATATTGATGTATTGTTACTTTTACTATGAGTCAAAACAAATAAGGCCTACTACTTTTTTCGCACCACAACTTGTTTACAAACCAAGGAACCAAACCAAACTTGCCCTTTGCTTTGCCCCGGATCTCCTATCCGGCAAATCATTCATTCATTGATTCCCTGAACTGAACTGAATGATCCTCCTCCTCTTTATCATAATAAAACCTGCGCCCCGCCCACTCTTCGTAGATAAAGCCCAACAAGGACGCGCGACGCCTCTTCCCAAATAAGGCAACTGGGGCGGGACCGTAGTGCGTAGTGGGCGTTGAGCTGCGCCGCTGATTGGAGGAGACGTCTGACATGACCGGACTTCTCTTTTTTTCCCCTCGAGCCGTCGGCGCTTCTGATTGGCTTGACGGGACTTGGTCCGATTCTGGGTGGGGGCTCATTATCTAATGAGTGGATGAAATGAAAGCCGCTAGTAGGGCTGTGAGAGAAAAGCAGCAGCAGCAGCCCCGGTATTTATGATGGTGGTGGTGGTGTAGGAGCGGAGCTTCATCCCACAAACAAACACCCGTTCTATCTTCTCCTCCCGTTCGTTTTGTTTGTTTGTTATTTATTATTATATTAGCCTATAAGCTGCCGTGAAGCGACGACGGCCACCGGCGGAGGGACGACGAGAGAGGAGGAGGAGGAGGACGCCAAGCAATGCTTGAAAACAAGAGAGAGCGCTTGAAAACCTTCCTGAGGAAGATAGACGAGAAGGCCATCGTCAGAATCAAGCACTTCATGAAGGAGAGGTAACATGAAAAGCTTCATACATGTTTTTGATTGATTGAAGAGTTTATTAACAGTTTGGAGAATTACAGTACATGTCAAGTACAACTCAAAACAAAACTGTTAACTGTGGACGACACCATAAAGCATTACACTGGTTTACAATAGGGTCCACCATGTTCAATTCATCATAAGAAGAACCGCTATGTTGGTCTCTCTGTCAGCATCCTCTCCTCTCTCTCCCGGGAGGCTGGCTGAGGATGCTAACGGTCTATAACGTATATTAATATTGCTTTTGTTTTGTGAGGGTGTCTGTAAGGTGAATTGAACGACCCGGAACGTAGCGTCTATATACGTGTTATAGTCAGTGAACCACCAGTGTGCTTGAAATGGGTGGATAAAGCTAATGATTTAGCGTAGCCCCCCCACCACCACTACTACCCTCCAGTGTGTTTTAAATAATAATTTAAATAATCATGACAACAAGGTGATTGTGTTGTATATGAGCAGTGTGTGCAACTGTCCTTCCTCTCAGTCTCAACTGTTGTTTCCTTTTGAAGAACCACGCCGCCTAAAACACCTCCCTCTTTTCTCAGGCCTCTAGGCTACACATATTTACAAGTCATCTGCCGTTCTTTCTTTCCCTGCATTGATCTGTATAATCAGTGTAACGCACTGATTTGTGTGATAAAAGGCCAGGAACAGCGAGTTAAGACGTGCCACTTTCAGTGTCCTGTTATCAGTTAAGGAGCTGTCACAGACAGTTTGTACTGTAGCCAAGTGCTTTTGTCTTGAACCAGTGTCAACAATGACCAAATCCTACACACTACTATCTATCTGTACCTGGACGGATATACCATATTTCAGATTGAAGCCTGTTTGTTTTGGGAAGACTCGGGGCTGATTGTGCAGGTGCTGGCTAATCCATATTGTGTATAAACAGCATGACGTGTGGTGGTGGTGGCGGCGGCGGCTCACTGGACATCTTTTAGTCCAGGTTTGGTCAGTTCTTAATCTCGCCACTCCTTCCTGGAATGACTTCATCCCCGTGGCTTTATGTGGCACAGATTGACTGACTGCTATTTATTCTGGCTTTGCGATCGTGGATGATCCCATTGTCAGATCCTGAGTGGATCAGCCTGGCTTTACAGGACATGACACTCACAAACACACACACACAAACAAACAAAAACACACACACACCCTGATTCTTTGACAGACACTGAAATAAACACACTAGGTTGCACTCATATGTATGTCCTGAGTCTTCTGATGCACAGCTTAATCACTGTCCAGTGTGTCCTCTCTGTGTGCCACGTTTGTATTGCTCGCTGGTGTCGTGCTCAGTACATTTTGGATATACAAGTGTATATCTTGTATACCTTGTCTTGCTATTTACTGCATGCAACATGCAAGTATAAATGAGGCTCTACAGTCCCGGTTTGTCTCGCTCCTTGCCCCTTAATGCCCCCCCCAAAAAAGCGCAGATAATCACTTGTCTGTTGTGTAACAGATGTTGTTCTTAGGAAGGGCTATTTTTAGCTGCCGTGGGTTTTCCACAGGTGGTCGGTGCTGTCATTCATACTAACTGTAAAGACCCCTGGTGGTATCACTGCTGCTAATGTGTCGTCCTCCTGTTGTAGGCCTCATCCACTTCCACTCCATAGATGGATGGTCACTGGAAAGATCAGTCGTGTGTGTGTATGTCTGTGTACGGCTGTACTGCAGTTTGTGAGACACAAGCTACTTTCTCTGCCTCTCCTTCCTTCTCTCTTTCCCTCACAACATGGTCGAGGCAGATGGCCGCCCGTCCTAGAGCCTTGGTTTTCCTGACGTTTCTTCCAGTTTCGGGGGAGTTTTTTTTTTTGTCTAAAAAGAGAAGTCTTGCTCAGTGTGTGCGACATTGTCCGGTCTCTGCTCGTCATGTAAAGTGTCTGGACTCTGAAGGCAACATGCTGTTGTGATTTGAAACTTTAATCAAAAAATGAATTGAATACTAAGGTGCCTTTGTGTTTGAGAGAGAGACTGCCATGTCGTGTTACTAGAGCTCTGTATTCTCAGTGCATTTTGGTTAACGCGTTAACACCAGGATGGCATCTGTCATTTTAGATTTGAGCTTAAAAGCATTATTTTATATTTTGTCTAATATCAGATATGCATTATATATTTTTGGGACTGCTTGACATGAAAACGATTGATCACGGCACTGATATAGCAACATCCGTCTTTCCAGAAATCTGTTTAGGATTTAGAAGAATACATTTTTATAGAATCTTAAGGGGTTAACTTAAGATGTGGCTTGTTGTAAAGGGCAGAACGTGTCCCGGGTTGCAGATCTTACTGTGCCTCCAGGGGCCCCGAATGACAGGGTGGGGCCGGTGGACTGCGGCCGTCACTCTGTCTCCAGGAGGATGCTCTCAGCAGCAGTTGCGGGCAGGGCATGTCGTCCTGTATAGGTCTAAATTATGAGCCGTCATGCTGCAGAGCTCTGAGAGCTGGCTGAGTTACAGTAACGGGAACCACATCTGCACTGCAGCGGGATTTATGGTGAAATTAAGGGTTGTGTAGGCTAAACCATGGTTATGGTTGAAGCTAGTAAGGGTGTGTGTTTTTGTATCTCTCAGTCCGGTGCTAATGACCACTCTCCCAGGCCCTGGTCACAAAACCAAGTTAAAAGGTTTTTCGGGTCCGAGTTGTTTTCACCTTTTGGCTCCCGCTCCTGCCACAGACTTGGTAAATTCCAGCCAGCATATCATCCCACAACC
>OOFJ01111701.1:0-12587 GCA_900323375.1 Benthosema glaciale
AATTTGGAGGTACAACTCTCTTGAAGCGGCCCTTCAATTGCCGACTCCAATGTCCTCCCACACACAGTCTCAACAAGATAGCGGCGGGGTGCGAAACTGCCAGGATGCGCCAATGGAATCATTGCAGAAGAGAGGGGGGAGCATGACATGTATTGGTTCCATTTTGTGCACACTGCACACTAAAGGGGCTCTGCTGGATTGGCCACTGACATAGTTTAATTTTATTAGAATGTGTTTACTTAACAGCCACTCTCTTCCCTGTCAAACAAGTATCACCGAATGGTAATGTTTGTGTAACCTTTACAAGTGTGCAGGTGTGGAGATGAACATGTGTAGCCTACGTGTGTGCAGGTCATACGCACGGCTACATACATGCATGATGCGCATGCACGCCTGCTCAAACGTGCGCGTACACACACACGCACACACACACACGCACAGAGATACTATAAATGAGACAGATTTCATAGCCTTCAGCCCCATTCATTTCGATTAGCTTATATTTACAGTAGGTCGCCTTATACAAGTAAGACGTGCGAACACGGGAAGCGAACGCAGTGTATTTGAAGTCCCTCTGCAGTGTATTTGAAGTCCCTTTGTAATTTTCCCTTTGGTGTGACTGCACCCTCTGGTGGCAGGTCGCGTCAGCGCAGCGTGACACACTCACACACACACACACACACACACACACACACACACACACACACACACACACATACATACATGTTCTGCCTGGCTTCCATAGTAAGGGCTCACTGCATTTGCAATAAGACAGATTACATTTTACAATACTACTATTGTATTTTACAATACAAAGTACTATTATGAAGTACTCTACTTCAGTACAAATTTGGAGTATTTCCAATTTCCAATACATCTCAGGGGCAAATATTGTACTACAATTATTTGAAAGCGTTTAGTTATAGATTTAGATTATTACTATTACAAGCATACATTAACCACTTAACTCAAAATATCTTTTATATATTTTAGACTTGATGATAACTTGTGAAACATTCTCAGTCAGTACATTTACTTTTGGTACTTTTAGTATATTTTGTTGCCAATACTCGAGTAGGCTACTTTACATTTTGATTACCGGACTTACTTGTAACCGAGTGTTTCTCCATTATTGCAGACAGTATTGATACTTCTACTTAAGTAAAAAACATAATAATTAGTACTTTTTCCACCACTGAGGGATACATCAGAGCTAATGGCTACAGGTTGCCTTTGTTGTGCAATGTGTCTCCAGGGGACCTAATTTTCTCTTGCCACCTACTGTAAATCTAATAATTAAGTATACTTTGCAAATTCATGACCTGTCTTTAAATGCTTTGTTGGCAACAGAGCCATGCACCCCCAAAGCTGCCAGCTCAAAAATAAGAATCTAACTCCTGTCACGTTGCAAATTCCCTCAGACAAACAGACATAATTACAGGAATTAGCCTGTTATTTTGTCATTAGCTTTCACTTTCAATGAGACAATAATGAAAAAGAGACAAAGACTGATGTTTTACAGGATTTCAAGACACTTTCCAACCCCCACCTCTTCGCCCACATATTCATCTTGCTGTTTTATTAATACTATTAATGTAGTCAAGCTTGAAGCTTTGAATATAGGAGAGTTTTTCTCCTGACTGGTATTGTGTCTCAGCTGATGGCTCAGCTTGCAAGAAGTCAGAGTGAATAGAAATGCACTTTGTTTGTGCTATGATGGAAATGACAGCTTGCTTTTGAAAGGTATTTATCTTTGCAAGTGTGATTATGGGGTGTGTGCAACTAACTGAAGCCAAAACAATGACACGCACAATCACGACTTCATAAGCCTGCAGAAGGCCATAGACAGATTAATGAGTGCTTGTGTAAAGAAACACGCTCACACATACAGTAAGAGGAATACTGAAATTAGGCTTCTATGTGACACATTAGACAGGAATTTGTCTGGCTGCATTCTGTATCCAAACGAGAAAGGGAGAGGAGCGATCTCACCATGTAATTTACTGTTGATTGGTGTTTGCGCAAATGGAGTCCTATGTCTTTCAACATTAATAAGGGTAATATTTACCCTCTCCTTTGACACGGCAATAAGGGAGAGTTGGCTTTGATAAGAAGGAAATAAATGAAAGCTGAAATCTAAGCTTGTATAGCCTTAGCTCTGGTCCATAGCCTAATGCACTTTACTGCCGTTGCATTTAGGCTATGGGACTGTTCTCTTTACTGGCTCGCATGAAACCAGACCAGCCTCTCCTCTGTAGCGAAAATATTCAGAACGTTTTACCTACTCACCAATACAAAGGTCGGCTTGTGTAATTAGAAAGCTTACTTTCCTTAGTGGATGCATTTTTATCCCACGATTTTGTAACCCATTTTTCACCCTTGTGTCAATTATCTAATGTGATCCTGGGATCTACAGACCCTCCGCAAACCTGGGGAGGCAGTGGACTGACCTCATGCTTCCTTCTATGCATGAGGTCTCCAAGGTGCTTCTTTTCACCTGACAGAGGGGACTTTCCCCGGCCAGTTCCTTTCACCTCCATCAGGCGCCCCGGCTGGCCAGGGGGAGGCAGTTAGAGACCAGGATTACTGCATGTTTTTTGTGAGGGTACCCTAGGGGACACGGGGCGAACATGCAAACTCCACACAAAAAGGCCCTTTTGCCAACCCCGCCTCGCCTCGGGTATGGGCACTGATGACGCGGAGGAGGAGACACGCCGCCAGCACCCACAGCGTCCCCAGCGCCCCTCCACGTAGACTTTCTAATTACACACACCGCCTTTGTATTGGTGAGTATATAGGTAAAACGTTCTTAATATTTTTGCTACAGAGGAGAGGCTGGTCTGCGTTTCATGCAAGCCAGGGAAGAGAACAGTACCATTATGTAAGTGCAATACGGCCTAGGCTATGGACCAGAGCTAGGATATCCTAATATGAAGAGTCCATTTTGCATTTTTTGTTGTCGAACTCATGAAAGTGGCAGTAATTATGTATTGAGAGGCATATCGGATAAACCACAATGATGTTTTCACTTCAGGAGTGATTGTTGTAGATTATGGTTGTTATAAGGAATGCGAATTTTAAACTTGTCAATTAATGGTAGGCCTACAGTAGGAGTTATTTGTCCTGCTTTGAAAGTTCCTGTGAGGATCAATGAATTTAATCAATTATTTGCACACCGCTCGCCCCCAGCGGTTCTTGTATTCTCTTGTATTTCATTAGGTTAGGAATATGGTTAGGTGTAGGCATAGTTTCACTGAGGTTACGTTTAGGAATAAGGATAGGTTTAGGCATAGTTTCACTGAGGTTACGTTTAGGAATAAGGTTAGGTTTAGTCATACGACTCATATACCTGGTGGCGACTGCTCCGAGGTCACCGGATTTGGCCAAGGGCGAGCGTGTTTTGGACTTCTCTTGCATTCTTTTCTTGTTTGTCACGTTGCCTTATATTATTGCTGTCAGTGTCATGCAAACTGGCACAAAGGATCAGACTAAAGTGAATCAGAGATTAAATGCAACATCTTTATTGAATGGCATGTAGTTGTGTCACCAAATGTGGGCTAATTTATGCTGTGCATAAATTATGCTGTGCATAAATTAGGTTTCGGCTATTGGCGCACGGACCATTCATGGGCATGGAAGCACGGTCTGGACTTTATTCTCTCTCACTGTTTCTGTCCCACAGAAGTTGTACCTGTAATGGAGGACAGGAATGAGCGAATCAGATGA
Organism: Benthosema glaciale; assembly: GCA_900323375.1. Classification (NCBI taxonomy): domain Eukaryota; kingdom Metazoa; phylum Chordata; class Actinopteri; order Myctophiformes; family Myctophidae; genus Benthosema; species Benthosema glaciale. Next base: position 3,727 of record OOFJ01111701.1, read on the forward strand.
AGCAGAGAGAGCTAGTCTAGTTGTTATGCCTGATTTATACAGAGCTACAATCTCATGCAATGCGTTCTGAGCTTGTAGATCTGCAGAGTGTGCGTTCTGAGCTTGTAGATCTGTGCGCAAGAATCGAGTATAAAGCAGGCATTAGTGATAATGATCTCTAGGGGTAGGCATTGTGAAATGAAACAGAACTGTTATGCATTCAACACAAAGAGAGTAATCTTACTTTATCGCACAATGAAAGATCTTCCAAAATCTTCAAGTCGATTGCCAGTCGTGACTGGCTTAAGCAGTAGCCAGTAAAATTATTTTATTCTTTAAACAAGGATTAAACCATCTTTTTTTGTCAAGCCTTTGATTGAACCCACTTGCACTGTAATTATCTCTTGTAGAGATCCACAACAACATAGTTGGTTAATTTGTAAGACCCAATTTTCTGTCCCAATCCCACTTAAATATGATTTACCAAAAATGAGGAGTTTTAGTATAATCTAGTGTCGTCCAGACTATCCATCCTAAAGAAGTCTCATGGTGCCCTCTAGTGGCTTTAGTTAATCCATTTATGGACAGAAAACTATTTTGACTTCTCATAACCGCATTAACAATCTATTCATTTCCATAGGCTTATGGAGTCTGCCTTTAAACTAAACAGAAACTCTGAGAAATAATCAGTAAAGGTTATTATTAAAATGTGTTCCTAGAACTAGTCCTCCATGTCTTATCATTTAGCCACTAGGAGGCATACAGTCACTTAGATGGATTGCTCTTGCTTTGCTTTACACTCTGCCAGGGGCAGTGGGCAGTTGTCAGACGAGAGTGGCGGGCAAAGAAGGGCAGATGGGCAGACATGGATAATCTTTCCGACAGATAGATTGATTGAGAAAGCCATAGATAACTGGGTGGGATATAAACGTGTATTTCAGCAAATTCTTTCTTTTTAAAATCCGACATTGCCTGGGTCAGCAAGACTCTGACCCTTGCATTCTGTGTAGGTTTGCTTTGTAATGTTGGTCGGGCTATATGATTTCGAGTCAGCCCTATTCTATACAGATAGCTGGTATCTCTATTATTTGAAAGCATCTATATTAAAATTCTGTTAGAACGGGATTTTTCTATTAATTAAAGACACATTTATTGTATCTACTTAAAGAATTAGGTTCTGTGTGAATAAAATCTACATAAACTTTAATGTGCAATTGTACAGAACTGAAAGTTGTTGTTGGAATGACCGACTTACATCTTCTTGTCTGCTCCTCTCACCAACTCGACCTTAGATGCTCCATACTTGGGGAACATCACGTTGACAATGTGGTTGTTCCAACGGAACTTCACCTCTGCCACATCAGTCATTTCAGCCTCAGCGTGGAGATCCATCTCATAGACACTGCCAGGTTTCATTGTCCCCCTTCATAGATGGTTTGGAAAGAAGCACACTGGTGGTGAGAACCATGCATGTTTTAGCAGAAACTTCACACCATTACTAGTGTGCATATTTTCCTTTCCTTTGCATTCTATGTAAAATTGCATAATTATATACCGTATTTTCCGGACTATAAGGCGCACCGGATTATAAGGCGCACCTTCAATGAATGGCCTATTTTAGAACTGTTTTCATATATAGGGCGCACCGGATTATAAGGCGCATAGAATAGAATAGACTGTGTACAACCAGTATGGATCAACTATTATTAACCAATTGATCCATATATAAGGCGCACCGGATTATAAAGCGCACTGTCGTTTTTTTTGAAAATTAAAGGCGTTTAAGTGCGCCTTAAAGTCCGGAAAATACGGTACACGATAATTATTAATATTTTCTTCTAATGACCACAAATATCAAGATTTTTTTTAGACTAAGGTATTCCTCTTCATGTTCATATTAGAGATGGAAAATTATATTTCTTTAACACTGAAACCATTTTGGTATGATACTTTCTCTATTCCCATAAATGTATCAACAATGAGCTTGAATTGATTCACTTTTTATGTTGTAGTTAATATCGCTGTAACATAGACATGCTCTTACATATGAAGTTGATATTCCTCAGTACTGGTCTTGCCATCAGATAGTGCCACGTGCATGAAGCCTGGATTGGGCCAACTGGGGCCATCCAAGGTCAACTTTACATGGTAGTTGTAACCTAGAAATGGAATATGCAGTCATTTTATCATTTCGCCCTTGCTGCTACAGTACTAGCTGCCGCATAGCTGATAAGTACATTTTCCTCCATGCCAGGGTGTTATTATGATGGATCACACAGAGAAATGTCCAGCTGTCCACACTTCCAAATCATTCAGAAGTTTTCCAAATAAAAGGGCAAGTTCATGTAATCTCTTTGAACCCCCATTTTAAAGACTTCCTGATCAAGGCCGGATCAGTCGGTGGAAGTACTTACGGCCGAAGGGCTTTGAACTGCCTGTGTTCAGGAAGAACTTTGTCTTGGAAATGCCATCAGTCACAGTAAAGTCAGCGCGGTGGCCCATCAGAGGGCACGCCATGTCCGCGCATGGGAAACACAGTCCCTGTGAAGACAATGTCAGAGCAAGGTTTGACCAAGAGTGCTCATGCGATGAAGATGTCAGGAGTCAGCATTCAAACAAGCACACCGTATAGGTCAGTGGTTCCCAAAGCGGTGTGCTGTGTGAGACACAAGTGTGTGTCTCACATTATTGCAATATAATATATAGAACTAATATATACAACTATGCAACTATGTAATTTTGAATTTTTATTTACTACATTAGTAGCCTTTTTCAATTCCCAATGCAGAGGCAAATTATATAATTAGATACATTAGATTGCATTTTCACATTTTCAGAGTGGTAACACATGCTTAAAGATTTGCCTGGATATGAAATTAATTTAAATAAATCTCCTAATATGTAACCAAATCGTATGTGAGTAACATGCATCCTATATTGTGCAGGTTATACCCACTCATTAATACAGCAAAATGGGTCCTTTGGAAATCGTACATGTTATATTTATGTTTATCCCATAAACGACTAGAAAATGTGCTCAGCAAAGCATGCAACCCCACCAAGGCAGCAGTTCATCTATAAGGTGTCTATAGTGCCCCGTCCACTTCTAACCAATAGAACTTCATGATGCATGTGACAAGTAAATCATTCTTCCTGGGCCAATGCTATGTAAGCTATTAATCTATTCTGACATTATGGGCATTTTTGTAACATGCCATGTCCACTATACCACACCCCCCTTTGGGCAATTGGTGTGCATTTGTCCCTTGGCCCAGGACCAACCTCTCCAACGGGTTTTGTGCAAATCCATTCATAACTGCTCAAGATATCGCGCTAACGGGCTCACAGACGGGTGGACAGACAGGCGGGTGGACAGGCAATTCGCTCCATTATGAGCGACTGCAGTATTAATATCTCTGCTATTCCGTTGATGTTCTGTTCAAGGTGAAACACGAAATGGGATTTAGCATTTTAGGACACACCACCTTCAGCATCTTTACGCCTCACTCTGCCGAATCCCAGGGAGCTATAGTATAACCTTCCTGATCTCACTATTTCACTCTCATGTCAACGCCTCTGGATTTCCAAGCACTCCAGACTCCACAATAAAGACCTCAGGAGCTTTTTTCCTACACCCCGTACATTAAGGTATCTTAGGTTGCCACCTAGTAAATATGGATATAGGGATAAAACCGTTTTATACCGCTTGATGGTGTGGGAACAGTCTTAAGTTTACAGCTGTCAAACCGGGCCCGGAGGAGTATCGCCCAGCGGCGTTTATGAGGTGAACAACAAGGCGGCGTTGTCAACCCTCAGCGGGGACATAGTCATATGAGGTCATGTTCGGCACTCCCTGGGCCCTGTTTGATTGGGACATGGGCCTAAAACGGGGATAAACTGTCATTAACGCCAACAGCTGCAGACACAGACCCTCACCACCGAAGGCATGAGGGAAGCCCGTCCACGTCGCTTCCATGACTGCCACAAAAATCCAATCTCGCCGAATCAACTTCTAAAACCGAAGAAACGGTTCACAGCCGTATCAATGTCATACACGGTGACAGGTGGCTGCCCCCACATGCATGCTGCTACGGGGGATTATGGAGCCCCGTCCCCTCCCTTATGGGCCCCTCCTCCGTCTCTTGTCCCATTCGATAGCCCTGAGTCACTTTTTAAATGGGGGATATAACCTACTCCAAATGCCTCCCCTATGCCCTCTTTTGTTTTGTGCACAAACACTAGACCCAAGACGTTTTGTGAACAGTGAGATCCTGAGTGTTCATTGAACAAAAAAAACAAATTTCTTTTCTTTTGTCCAAAGTCCCCAAGGGGGTCTATACTTGGTCCTCTCCTTTTTTTCCCTCTACACCAAATGTCTTTGCTGAAAATAGGACAATTTACAAGCTCACAAACGTGGTGCATTGTGAGCTCATAGATGGGCTATTTTCACCAAATGTTTGCCTAGAATAGGGATACTAGGTTTCATGTGAATACGTCTAAAATGTTATCTATAATGGTACATGTCATGTTCTATGCTCTGTGTTAAATTAACACTCAGAATGATGGGGTAATTATTTACGCACTTGAAATTGTGCACAAAACACTTACGGCAACAAAACTGGCTTCGTTACCGCATGGATATGCTGTAAAGCCACTGGGTTGTAATATGCTGTCGCTGTAGTACTGGTAGGCTCTGATGTGGTTGCACGCATCGAACTTCATGATACCTTGCAAAGGAATGGAAAATGTGACGACGCGAAATGGAGAAGGAGGGAATAAGATGTTATAAGAGGGAGAGTGCTAGAGCGAAGAGAAGAGATGTAGAACACAGATAGACGATCTTGACTTTCAGCTGTGAACTAATAACCTCCTTGGAGCAGTCAAGTGAGGAAGGTAACAGTGAAAGCAGAGATTCTGTTGAAAAGTCCAAAATTAAAGTACTGCAGACTAGAGCACTGGCTCCCAAACACTGGGTCGGGACCCATTTGTAGGTTGCGGTCACATTTTTATGGGTCCCTTTTATTTTTATTGTTTCCTATATTTTGTTTAATTAATATTATTTCAAAACCTTTATAAAAACATTCCTAAAAAAACAAAGATTTTCATGAATTAAAAAAATAGTAATTTCATGAAGAAATAATGGAGGAAAAAAATTAAAATTAAATGTTTAAGAAGTAGTGAAAATAACCGATTTATAATTTGTAGAATTTTTCAGCTTGTTTGGGTCTCTGGCAAAGGTATCATTTCTATTTTGGGTCTAGAGTGAAAAAGTTTGGGAACCACTTCTGTAGAGTTTGAAATGGAGAAAGAGGAGATACGAGAGAGAGACAGACAGACAGACAGACAGACAGACAGACAGACAGACAGACAGACAGACAGACAGACAGACAGACAGACAGACAGAGAAATAGACACCACGATGGGAGAGACAGAGATAGAAAGAGGTCACAGGCTGTGTTGTTTTGCTCCCAGCATAGGGCAAGCACCAGGCGTTCCAAGACCTCCAGCTATGTGACACTGGCTCCAACTCTCTCTCTCTCTCTCTTATCTATAAGATCAAAAGTGGCAGATTCAGCTGTGCACCCCCCAAACCCCGGGCACCCCCTCCCTTCCAGGCACGGCACCAATGCCGCCACTTGAGCCCCACACTGCACCGCGGCACATTTCAAAAGGAGTCTGTTGTGGGTCATTTTAGAAAATATTTGCTCAGATAACGTGGGTCCAACTGGAAAAACTATGCCAGTGGGGTTTTTTATGGCTTTTCCATTGGGACCACTCCAATATTCCATGGCCTGTTATGCGTAGTAAGATAGAAAATAGAGGTATATGAGTCATAGTGATATGTATAGGGAGAGTGCCTGCCAGTGTTGATGCTCACACTATTATCTTTAAAACAGTTGCCTTGCCAGTTCTTAGCAAAGATCATATGCTAGTTGGATATAGAATGCATTTGTTGTTCCATTCCATTGGAGGATTTTCAGTTTGTGTATAGGAGTGACGGGGGTAGAGGTTTTGGACACTTGGACAACAACAAAGCTTATATGCACACCTTCTTCTTGTAGATTTCAGCTCAGCATTTAACACAATACACTACATCCACATCTATTAAGCGGTTGAGGGACCTTAATGTCCATCCTCTTATTATTAGGTGGTACTATTCATTTTCAAACTGAACATACATAAAGGATCAGTGTGAATGGCACTATGTCAGAGCGCAGAACCCAGAGTACTGGAGCACCTCAGGGCTGCGTCAGCTCACCTCAGTCACGGTCACCTGTCCTTTTTAGTGACAACCCGAGTCCCGAACAATTACATCATTAAATCCTCGGATGATAGTGCCATTTTAGCCCTTCTGGAAAAGGATAGGGATTTAGCTGACTACTTTTTAGAGGTAGAGAGCATTGTAAAGCGGTGTGATGATGACAACCACCTTGTTCTTAATGTCAACAAGACACAGGAGATGGTGTTTGACCCCAAGAGTATTGGTGATCACTAGGCCTGTGGTCATTCATGACTCGACCATCTCACAGGTATTTGTCTCGTACAAATACTAGGGCATCTGGATTGACAATACACATGTGGACAGTCTCTGTAGTAAACTACAGCAAGACTGCACTGAATCCCACATCTCGGGGTTCATGGTGTTGACCAAACATTTATTTTAGTGTTCTATCGAGCGGTCTTGGAAAGCCTGGTCAGATTTGGCATCACAGTTTGGTTCGGTAATCTCTCAGTGCAACTGAGGTCCAGATTAGTGCAAACTGCAGGGAAGATTATAGAGGTAAGACAACTTCCCTCTGTGCAGTCTATTTATGAGCAGGCTACATTAATACATACATTGTCAGTGATGTACTTCTGCCCTCTGGGAGAAGGTGGAAGTACATCAGATTTAAAAAAAGATGTTTGTAATAGAGTCAACTAAAATGTAGTGTTTACTTTACCTCTTATGTGTATTTTGAGCATCCAGGTAAGGAATAGAGTGTTGGGTGTCAATATCTTACCTTGCCAGATGGAATCAAGGCCACCTTTGGTGTTCTTGGAACAGCCAGGCATGATTTCTCCTCCGTTGGGATAGAAGTCAATGTGGCCAATAGCTTCAGACATGCCGAGGCCTGACGTGGAAGCACACTCATTTTTATCCATCTGTTACAAATTTCCACTGCACTGAAATGCCACAGAATTTCACAAATAACTAAAGACCTGTAATTTAGTTTAGAATCAGAAACCATTACATGTTGCGAGGAAACGAGAAGCTTCTTCTTTCTTGTGGACATTCTTTCTGTTGGTACATTGGTATTCAATTATCGTCAAATTAAGACACACTTACCAAATTTGTTGTGGAAAGGGAGTCCGTCGCTGTGAATCACATCAACAAAGGTGGCGTCGCTGGTGTCCAGACGCACGCTGGCGTCACATTCCTGGAAGTATGGTTCCACTGGGTCAAGTCCTGAGAAATGTACAGACTATAATATGACCATTATCATGTAGTCCCAAATGAATGCATGGCTTACTGAATGATGCCACATTATGTCAACACTTTTCAATATATTCCATTAAGGCCAATTCTAAAACTCAAGATTGTTTTTAAAATTATTGTCAACAATAGCAGATGTACAAGCTCGCAGCATGGCAATAAGTGAGCTTCATGTATATCGGAAAATGAATGAATGAATAGCAAATGTATCAAATCAATGTGCTGTTCTGTTTTTAATGGGATATTTATCTCACAGATGAAAGACTAAAAAATGCCAATTTTCATTGGCTTTTGTACAGAACAGTATACAAACTACACATATTATATTCTAACATATTTGCAAAAACATGTATATATAGCATAGGAGAAATGACAATTCCAAGAGTTTGCTGTCCCAGCCCTGTGTGAGCTGCTTGAAGGCCTGTGACTAACCAGTGATCCGTGCCAGGCCTGGGACCAGGGAACCAGCGTGTCCTGCAGCGTGGGCCCCCATGCTGTGTCCCATGATATGGAACTTGTCGGCCTTCTGCTTGTAGAGAGTCTGTGCCACGCAACACGGTCACTCATGTTAGCGTTATACTTCACATGACATGCATGTCCCTAGTCTGTCTACTCTGTGTCTATGTCTAATGGTTCATCATTTTGTCTTCGAGTCTGAGTGTACTCATGTCAATGACCCCCAATTCGATGTATTTGGTCACAGACCCACATAAGAGAAAATAATTAAGCTATCGACAGCTTGTAGATAAGCTTTTTCTGAATAGCCAAAAAATCTAATGGGTCTTAAATGTTTAAACTGTCACTCCTTTTGCTGGGGACCCCCCTTGAACCCCCTCAAGAACTTTGAGAACCAGTAGTGCATGGTATATATATCTCATGCCTTACTAGTTACTAGTTGTAGTATGTGTTGTCCTGGTGACTGCGACTGAAATAAGGTTTGATCTACTCCTAAACCAGCACTTGAGTTGGTGAGGTGTATATGTACAGTAAGTACCATGGTTAGGTTGGTCATGTGTGAGTTGGTGAGGTGTACATGTACAGTAAGTACCATGGTTAGGTTGGTCATGTGTGCCACCTGGGCGCCCACAACCCTGGCATTATTGGCCGCCTGTGCGTAGTCGATCTTCACGCCTGCCTTCCAATCCACAACAATGCAGTTCACACCCTCCTTCTTCAGTATAGTCTGTGAGGAGAGACATAATCACTGAACAGTGGAACACTTTGCTTGGTTCCAACGCACACACGCACGCACGCACGCACACACACAGTTTCCGTGACTAACAGTCGTATTCATGCAGTACGAAATAGTTCTGGTGTCTGTGCTTTTTTTTTTTTTATATATATATATTTCTTTTTATCCCATGATTTTGTATCCCATTTTTCACCCCTGTGACAATTATCTAATGGG
>OOFJ01111706.1:0-16228 GCA_900323375.1 Benthosema glaciale
CTTTAGTTTTTGGGACTTACAGTTCTCAGTGAAATGAACCAGAACCACACCGACCACATCCACACCTCCACGCCGACCTGCAGGCGCCTCTGAGCGGCGTGACGCTCCGAGGGAGTCCGGGGTATGGAGCTCCTTCCGTGGAGCGGCTTGGTGTCTGAACTCACGCCGGGTTGGAGACTCCGTGGAGCGGCTTGGTGGTCCGCGGAGGGTCCGGGAGGATAAAGACAGTTCCACAACAGACTTCACTTCATAGAGTTTAAATCCAGCTCTACCAGAGAGAGAGAGAGAGACGGGGAAAGCCGCGTGTGTGTACTGTGTGTGTATATGTGTGCGCGCCCGCGCGCGTGTTGTCTGGAGAATGTCACCACTAGTCCAGCAGAAAGAAAGTATAGCTAGAACGCCGGGGTGTGTGCGCGCGTGCGTGTGGGTGTGTGCGTGTGCGTAACACGGAGACACGGAGTGTGTGTGTACGTGTTCTCCTCTGGTTCAGACACATACTGACTGGATACTGCTGTGTGACACACACACACACACACACACACACACACACACACACACACACACACACACACACACACACACACACACACACACACGTGGGTCTTACTCCTGGAAGGGAAGGGGGCGGGGCTTCTGCCTGAGTCCCAAGCTACTGAGAAAGAAAGAAAGAAAGAAAGAAAGAAAGAAAGAAAGAAAGAAAGAAAGAAAGAAAGAAAGAAAGAAAGAAAGAAAGAAAGAAAGAAAGACATATAGTTGAAAGCAGCGAAGAGGTGGGACCAAGCAGGAATAGGCAATAAGCAATAAGAATAACATGCACAATAAGCCATAGAAACATGGAAGACTGGACTTGAGAAAAAGAAGATTGTAATGTGACAGGGTCGGTTTGTGCATGTGTGTGTGTGTGTGTGTGTGTGTGTGTGTGTGCGTGCGTGCGTGCGCGCGCACATGCGTGCGCGTGCGTGCATGCAGATATATAATGTATACGGCCAGTCATACTCCTTCCATGAATAAGCTTATACCTTTATGCAGATGAGTTGAGGAGCTGAAGAGCTGATTCAGCTGAACACCTCTTGTGTTGTGATTGTGATCACAGCAGACAAGCACGCTGCAGCTCAACGGACCTGTCACTGCAGCTGGTGTGTACTATGTGCATTATCACTGTTTGTTTCTTTGGCACGTTTGACAGTCAAGGTTTCAGCCCCCAGGAAGAAACCCTAAATACAAAGGGAAGACATTATTGCACATAAAAACCATACCAAGGGGTCTAATGAAGTCATGAACACGTGAAAAACTGGGGGGAAATAGCAACACCTTTGACCTTTGATTTTATACATTGGCTACTTGAAAATCAACAATCTATGAACTCACAACGGGCCATAATGTGATGCACGTTGATCTCATCATTACAAATGAACGTGATGAGCTCATGGCTCTAGAACATTTTCAAATAAATGGAATGACAGTGGTTCTCAAACGTTTTGCTCAAAGACACAACTTTATAACCCAGGCGGAGGCTGGGTTATAAAAACCGGAAACCATTCAATTCCCAAACCGGCAGCTGTACCTCCTGAACCCCGGTGATCTTTGACCCTGGTGTCCCCCAGGGGTCTATTAATACTGTACCTTGGCCTGTTTCTTTTCCTCCATCCACACCAAATCGCTCTGCCGAAAATAGCCGTTCTACATGTCTCACGGAATGCTGTGTTGCGATGCATTTTGAGCTTGTAGATCTGCTGTTTTCGGCCATAGCCACTTGCCCAATGTGGCCAAATATGCTGACACATTTGTGATTACGGCTATGGACATTTTTAGGCCAAGGAGTGATTTTCGTGCAAAACTAAGGCTTGGAATGGATTCAGAATCATGAAAACCCACTAGTTTGAGACGTCACGTTACTTAAAACGTAATGAAATTTGGAAATATTTACCTTATATAGGTCGTCTATGCCGGTGTGATACACAAAAATGGCGTTTTTTCACGATGTTGCCGGCAGAGCAGACCTCTCATTCTGTGGACCTTAATGAACAAATGAATAGAAAAAACACAAATAATTAAAATGTATGTCATGACATCACAGGTTCTCTCAAATTGGCTCCCCGGCTAATTGTAGAATTGGATTATTGTTATTACAAAAATACATTACCCACCTCAGCTCTATACATTCATTTGAATATAGACAATCTACAAGTACTAATCTACAAAATGCTTTTATATATTTGAAAACTCGAAATGGGACAGTCCGCAAACTGAGAACTTTTACTTTTGTCCCTCAAGTATATTTTGAATCACGGACTTTTACTTGTAACAGAGTATTTCTAGACTGCAATATTGATTGTATACTTTTACTTAGGTAAAAAGGGCACTGCCGGACAGACATTGAACCTATAGCAGCTATCTAAATAACATGCCATTAAAGTTTTAAACATTGTGGTCAAGAAAGAAACAAGCTTTAGTAACACAAACCAAACATGCAAATGAAATGACCAAGACATTGGTCTGCATGATTGTCACATCTAGGTTAAGTGCTAAGGACTGACAGAAACAAAAGAGCCGAGTTAAAATGAGTTGAAAACTTTTAGAAGATCTCAAATGACACGTTATACATACAGTAAAATAATGAGTCATCTTACCGTTCACTTTTGAAAAGTTAACATTTTGAAGATCCATTCCCTTTGGGTGATCCACATTATTGGAGAACGAGGTTGAATGAAACTCCCCAGTCACACAACGCGTGCCGTCGTTCCATTTCAAACCGTGCTTGTGAGGAGGCTGCTGGCTTGGTGCAATGCTCATCAGTGATGATTGGACAGCGACTGTCTGGTCAGAAGGCACCTATTACTGTTCTGTACTTACTGTACTGTACTGTACTCTCAAGCCTAACAGGTGTTAATGCTCAAACCTGTCCATTATAACTCACAGATGCCCATAAATTGGTCTATTTAAACCTTTAAACTCCCCCTGACTTCCAGTCAGCTGTTCGTACCCTAGACAGACAGACAGACAGACAGACAGACAGACAGACAGACAGACAGACAGACAGACAGACAGACAGACAGACAGACAGACAGACGAGGCATGAGTTATGCCCGTTCAATGTGCCTGTTTGCAGCTATATTTTTTGTACAAAACTTCTCAACTGGGATTTCAGATAATGGTCTTTTTTTTTCTTCATATCTCTATAGTATATTAATGACATAGTTAAATGTTGAAAATGAGTGGTATTCCCCTTTAATAGATCTCATCAATATTTTGAGTAAAATATTTCTATTATATATTGTATTAATATCTATAAGAGAGACCTCTCCCTGGCCCCACTAGCTGCAGTCTTTGGTCTGGTGGAACCAGATTGGGTCCAAAATAAGTATGAAGTCCAGGCCATTTTGCTCTTTACATTGCTGACTAGGAAGTTAATTCTTTAGGCCTGGACCTCAGACAATTGATGGCTAGGCTAAAGGGGAGGCTAAAGGAGTTTGGAGGAGTGTTGCATCTAGAAACAATTAGATTAATCTTGTCATGAAGGGAAGCCTATATTTCAGAATATCTGGTCACGCATTATTGACATGCTTGATGGACTGAAGTGAGTGAATTAAATTCAGAGATGGATTTACCCCCACAAGGGCCCCTGAGCCGATATCTTTCTGGGGGCCCTCAATGTCTAATTCAGCCCTAATAATCACAATGCGTGAGCATCACGGCCATCGAATGTGTGCTTTCGACCACAACTTCCAACGGTATACTGTATATAGGCCTATTCACCGAAGTCTTTCGCATAGATCTGCACACTTCAATGGATTGTTCTTATGGAAAACACTATTGAGATGAGCATTATTTGCGGCTGCTCTTACCATCCAATAACACAAATTTTAATCACTTACAGTATGTCTTTTCCTGATACAATCTTTTTTTATACACCCAACCCATAGCAGAGGCATTTATGTTTCTCTACCATTTGTTTTTCATTTTATTTGACACCCAGGGGTGGCTGGCCTAGATATTTAGAATATCTAGAATCAACATTTCATAAACTATTAAGACTAGTTAGATCATAATCCAGAGTGAAACATATTAAGGCAGTGTTTCCCAAAGCAGGGTCCTTGAGGGAGTTCTAGAGGGTCCCCAGGTAAATGATGTTTGGAACCAAATGGACCCTTATGGGTCTGTAACTCTGAGTGTACAAATTTAACCAAATGGACCCTTATGGGTCTGTAACTCCGAGTGTACAAACTGAACCAAATGGACCCTAACAGGTGCATTTGGTTCCAAGATTTGTACACTTAAATTAACATTGATTTTACAATATTAAATGGGGGTCCATAGACTAATGCATGTCAAAATGGGAGTCGTTGCAATGAAATGGATCACTGCTAAAAATCTCTTATGAGGGTACCTGGCATATCTCTTCAAATGGTGGTCAGCGGGCAAATAAGTGTCACTTTAGGGGTCGTTGACATGAAAAGGTTTGGGAACCACGGCACTAAGAAACACGTGATTTAAAAAAGGACCCCTTTCACAAAATGTGGCATCTCTCGACACCTGGTTGACTGTTATTTTCTTTAAATAAGGCCCAGTATCACATTCCATCACTACATTATCCTAGGAATCAAGTACCTTGAATACAATTGCCTGGCATTTAAAATGACGAGGAAACAACAATGACTGAATACATTGGTAAGCCATTGTCCAACTTTATTGTCAAATAAACTGTGTAAAAAAAAGAAGAAGAAAGAAAACAAGTGAAACCTGCCAGCTCCTCTGACATCGTTGCAATGACTTATCTCAACACAAAAAACGTAACACTAAACCAGCATCTGGGCTACAACTTTTTACACAAAAGCCTGATCAATAGCTTTTATAGTTGTTAATTACATCAGTAACAATTAATATAATGTGCATCGAGGGCAGTGGTCTTCAATGTATTTAACTCATGGGCCCGATTTTGCGCCTCTTATGTACCAGTTCTTATGACTTAACTTGTGAGTTGGAGGTGTGGTCAATGCCGTTTAGCCATTTTGAGTGGCCAAACAGCATTGGCCACACCTCCAGGTCTTAAGTTAAGTCATAAGAACTGGTACTTAAGAAGTGCAAAATAGGGCCCAATTGTGTCTAACTGTTGGTGAAAGTGGAAAACCGTTGAAACAGGGTTGTTTTATCTCACCACTGGGGAAAAAGGCTAAACATTTCATTTATTTCTCAGGCAAAAGAAATGTGTATTTTGGCATTATTTTTTAACATTCCATAACTAATGTTGCAAAGCGTGTGCATATCAAGTTGGAGGCATTAAACTTTAAAACATACTGCACTTGGCTTGGTTAAGACTTTTGTAACACCAACTTGCCACCACCAGGCGGCACTACTACCTGATTCAGATTTCAAGGTAAAGATCATAGATAGTCAGGAAGACATTTCAAAGCAGCACAACAAGGAAATTATATTATGTCTGTAAATGTTTCCACAATTCTCTGCAGATACTTAGTCAATTAAACCAATACTTAAGACAGAGGGCAAAATGGTGAAAGCACAAAATCAAAACTCCCCTGTGTCAAAGCAGAGTCTTTTATTTCTTCTCAAGACTACCTTTTAAGCATCTATGTATGGTCAAATACAGCTTGGTACAGTCTCAGTGGAATGGTACCCGTTTGCATGGGTATATTGATCCATGTTAACTCATTGTGCATAACCTACCTGTGGCACAACTCAATATAGCATATATTCAATAATTATAATTAAGCCAATACAAAAAACTAAATTAACACATCATAATGGCTAATCACAGAACACTGTACCCCAGATAATTATGCACCGTTCTTTTTCTGTGTAGTGGAACGTTCTGAAAACATTATTAAATCAATCAAACTATGGGTTGTTAAATTTCATGTGAATCTAACATGAGGTAAAAGAATAAAAGGAAAAAAAAAGAAAAATGGACCCTTTGGTTAAAACCGAAACAAAATAAAACCAAACGAAAACAATCACAAAGGTGACACTCATAAATAGCAAGTTGTTCTCCGAAGAAGAAGAAGAAAAAAAGAAGAAGAAGAAGAAGAAGAGGAAGAAGGAGATTTAGGCATTTAGCTCCCAGGTTGAGAAATGTCAGAAAGAGAAAGATGAAGTGTGTATTGGGGGGCGTGACCTTCAGGGGACGGTCACGTGAGCGGTGGATCTGTCAAAAACATCGCCAGACCTTTTATTTTTTTGTTTTCCCCAACCGCTCCACGGAGGGCGGGTGGTGTTGGCCAAAGGTGCGTGCAGACGATGGGGCTTATGCTTCGTTCAGGTTTTCCAGGCTACGATGATGTCACCTTGCTGGAAACAGTCCATCCACAGGCTCACAGTTGTGTTGCGACGTCACGTGAGCTTGTAGATCGGCTATTTTCGGCAAGCGATGCCGTCGTTGCGACAAAGTGTAAATCAGACCTGAGAGGTGAGGGTCTCTCTCTCTCTCTCTCTCCTGCTGGCCTCTACAAGGGAACGTGGCTGAAGAGGTAGGATACCGACTCGCCGTTGTGAGTTCTGCGAATGGCCTCGGCCAGGATCATGGCTATGTCGATGACCTGTGAAACAACGACAAATGTGTCACTTTGAAAGAAAGAATATTGGATATACTGGATCGACATATTGTAATAAAAACAGTGGGTTTAATACTCAAAAGTGCTGTGCTGGGTTTAGGGGTCCTTGAGGGGGTTTCAGGGTGTCCCACTGTCCCCTACTACTTCCAGCACTGGTTAACCCATTTAGACATGAGACCAGATTCTACAAAATGTCTTCTAAATCACGACAGTGTTCCGGAAAACCTACGTTTCTATGACAGTGGTTCTAAAACGGTTTCATTGTCAACGACCCCCAGAATTATGTACCGGTAATTGGCTGTGGACCCCAATCTCAAAATATGTTGTTCCAGGGACACCCCAGAAGCAAACATATGAGTTAAAAGCGTTCTCTGGAAAATATATATATATATATTCAAAGATTTGCACTCATATTTTCACGATAAAAAAAATAAATAGCAGATCTATAAGCTCGTAGCCCGGCACTCAGTGCTGCGCAATGAGATTGTAGATCTACTGTTTTTTTAATAACTAAAGTATAACATAATGCTTAAAACACCAAAGGGCCTGACTGTTTAATGGTGTACCTGGATCTTTGGGCAGGACTTCATCTTCTCCTCCTGGGGGATGGTGTTGGTGACCACGACGGCCTCGAAGGGGGCGTTGTTGATGCGCGAGATGGCCGGTCCCGAGAAGATGCCGTGTGTGAGGATGGCGTACACCTTTATGGCCCCGGCGTCTATCAGCCTGAAGACCAGGTCGAATGCAACGTTTAGTTTATTTACAGTAAAAATAGAATAGGTGTAAGTGAACATATTTTAAGACTTGTTAACACTTTTGAAAGCTATGACGCGTGTACACGTCATAGCTAATACAACCGATGGGTTCGCATGATGTGTCAGCTCATCATAGCGCGATTCCATTCATATCAAACGATCAATGAAAACCCAGGGTTTTATTTTTATTTTTTTTGCCATCCTTTTTCAATGTGCTCTGTGATGTAGGGCGCATGCGTGTGATGCCGTCCATTCACTTACTCTTTCCTCGCTAGAAACAAACCCTCGTATCTCCTAATCTATGGCGCTAGATGGAATGTGTTAAGGAACGCCGTGACCCCACATTGGGCCTTTGCCCACAATATTTTGCGTGTGTGCGAGAAACAAGGTAGACAAGTGACACACCAGCTCTACTCTACAACAGGAAAGCTACTCCTCATATATGTAGTGATCGAAATGGCCAATTGAACAAACAATCAACGGAACATTTTGTGAGCTCTCTCTCTCTCTCTAACGTAGGTAAGGAAACTGACTTGTCTGCGGCGTGGCAGATGGTGCCGCAGGTGTCCGCCATGTCGTCCACCAGGATGGCCACGCGGTCCTTCACGTCGCCCACCAGCACCATGCGGTCCACCTCGTTGGCCTTCTTGCGCTCCTTGTGGATGAGCGCAAAGTCCACGTTGAGCCGGTCCGCTATGGACGTCACCCTGCGGGAGGAGAGAGAGGTCAACCGGGAAAACGGAGTCAGTGATCGATTGAGTGGATTTAAAAAAAATATTTCACAGTATGCAGACTGTGAAATGTAAAAAGATAACTTTTATTTTCTTAATGCGTCTTGTTTAAGACTTTTGAAAGCTATGACGCGTGTACACGTCATAGCTAATACAACCGGTGGGTTCGCAAGACGTGTCAGCTCGTCATAGCACGATTCCATTAACAACTAGAGTAATGCTTCAATTTGGGTGAACTGTGTCGCAAATTAATTATAACTGACGTCACTAGATTCAGGTAATGTGGATCTCAACCCTGGTCCTGCAAAATGGGTCCCGACCCGCGGCGCAAAGCGTGTGCTTGTAGATCTTCTGCTAATCTGATGATGTGTCAATTAAGTATTAACTACAGCATATTTGCTCCGACCTCCTTCCACAGTCTGTTTGTTGTCCAGATCTATTGTCTGATAGCATACAGAGATAGATAAATAGATTAATTAAAATGGAAAAGAAATAATCTGAAGGAACAGATGTCAACGAGATGTCATGTGTGGCCTGTTGAAGTAATCTGGTGTGACAGCAGTGGGTTAGAGCACATACGCTATACTTCGTTAGGTTTTTTTAGACCTGAAAACGATGCTAAAAATGTCTTCTAAATACTGACAGTTTTCTGAAAAAAACCCACATTTCTATGTTAGTAGTTCTCAAATAATTAATCTCAAGGACCCCAAATATTATCTGTAATTGGCCCCCGAACCAGATCTGAAAATATGTTGTTCCAGGAACCCCCCAGAACCAAAGATATGAGTTAATAACAATCTGAAAGAATACATTATATATATATATTCAAAGATTTGTGCTACATTTTCACGATTTTTTAAAAATAGCAGATCTACAAGCTTGTAGTGTGCCACTCGGTGGCGCGCTATGAGCTTGTAGATCCTGCCCCCCTCCTGCTGCAAAACTCGGCCAATTTACACATCAACCACATTGTTTGTCTTTTAACCACGTGATGATCTACAATCTCACAGGATTGTAGGATGTGCTATTTTTAGTACTGTAGTGTAGTGACCCCCTGGGCATGTAACTATATTGTGAACAATTATGCAAAAATCAATAAGCTGTTAAGCACATTCAAATATTCTTTATTTTGTGGCCGGGCCTGGCAAATCATTAGACTGGATCCCAACACTGCTTTTTCTGGCATAGGGAGTTGCCTACAGAAACTACACGCACCTGCGCGACATTATACTAATTAATTAGAGCGACAGAGAGAGAGGAGTGTGTGGAGGTACGTGTGTGAGTGTCTGCGTCAGTTTAATAAGGTCTACGCGATCAGAAATCAGCAAAGAGTGAGGGATGCGCAGCATAACTGTATGCCCAAAATAGGACCTGTCGGACCCAGACATTTCTTTTCCTCCCTGGAAATAAAAGTCTGGGTTTCCGAGGCTAGCAAATCATTGGCGCCGCACATTTTAACTGGAGCATGTCTCCGCCTAAAAATACCACGGTTACTTTCTAGCTTTGATAGCAGCATTTCTTTCACCAACCACCCATTAATCATCTACTCCCCAAAGTAAAAGCCAGACTAGGTTTTCTTGTTTGTGATAATCATATAACCCGACTTCACCCATTCGGCGAAACATGTTCTAGTTCATATCTCCACTCTCCCGATATTTTAAATCTTTTATAAATCAGCCAAAAAAATGATGTCTTCACCCACTGTTCCACTTACAATTACCCAGACCCTACCCAGACCTCCCATGGACACAATTCATAGCAACTAGACCTGTACGTGCGAAGAACGATTGAACTTGAAACTGGTTAAGTAATCAATTGGCAGGTGTGGGGTTGCCATGGCAATCAATTGTCTGAGGCAGAGGCTGGGAATTGCACAGGTGAGGGTTGATTAGGCCCACTGGCAGAGCCTGACCAGAGCCTTTTGTGGTGTTTCTGGACAACGGTGTGTCCCACAGACTCGAGGCTGGGCACTGCACTCCCTGCACTTGTCTGCTGCCACTGATCGGAATGAGCTACACACAAATCATCCATTTACAGCCGTAAACCTGTAATGTGACAATAAAGATGCCATGGCATCAGCAATTCACCCAGCAACATCCGTCCGGCCAATCTGTGTCCAATAACCGAAGGCCCTGAATTCATTCATCCTGGTTACCTTTTGGCTCCTCCTGCGTCCGGAGACACGATTATGCAATTCTTCCACTCGGGAATGTTCTCTCGGATCCACTGCAGGACGGCCGGCTCAGCGTACAGATTGTCTACGGCGATGTCAAAGAAGCCCTGCGAAAAAAGAACAGTGGCAACACTTAGCAGTGTCTTCAGGGAAAACGCTGTCGACAGAATCAATGTCTGGCCCGCCGTGTGAAAGAAATCTCGTCACGGGTCCATTCGGGTTTGGTTTTCTCATTTCAAAATGTTTTCATAACCGGTCAGAATCGGATCAAATTTCACAGATTAATTTCGGGGTCAGGACCATTTTTTTGGGGACCCGTGACGAGCTCTACTCTAGTCTACTTGCCAGAATGTGAACCCGGACATGTTGAGTACACCAAGGTTTTATGTTAGAAATGTTGAGTAGGGGTCCCCAGCATGTAGAAACTACTACTGTGACACCATTAACAACCTATAGAAGTCAAAATTTCATCATGATTTATGTAGCATGTGCCCTATTTAACTAGGGGGTTTTCATGATGCTGAATACATTTCAAGCAGTCATTTTGCTCAAAAAACATTCCCTGGGCTAAAACGGCCATACCCGTCATCACAAATGTGCTTAGTCAGCACATTTGGGCAAGTGCTATGGCCGTTTTTTAGCCCAATGAGAGTGTATTTCTTGCAAAACGAATGCTTGAAATGGATTCAGCATCATGAAAACCCCCTAGTTAGACATGTCACATAAATCATTGTTAATGGTGTGGTCACATATTATGCCAATTATGAAAATTGCTCAACATATGCAAGTTAGCATCCGGCAGTTTCTACATGCTGGGGACCCTAATACTCAACATTTCTAACATAAAACCTTGGTTTCACAATGGGGCTCTATGGGCTGGCAAGTAGACTACTCTGTCTGTACCCACCTGAATCTGGGACGCGTGGAGGTCCATGGTGATGATGTGATCGGCTCCGGCCACTGACAGCATGTTGGCCACCAGCTTGGCAGAAATGGGTGCACGACTCTGCCACACACAAACACACACAGCAAGACAGTCATTTGAATGTACTGTAGGGAGTTAAACGCTAATGGATATTTACAACAATACACTGCCCTGCTGCAATGAGAAAGTCTGGCTCCGCGATAAAGAGGCAGAAATCCAGTAATCTTTCCAGTATGTCAAATTCAATACCATTCATGCAAATTCAGGCATTTGCGTTGGACACGGTGAATGTAGCAGGGATAAAAAGATGTAGGAAACAATCTAAATGTAGGGATTTTTTATATGCAGAGTGATACATAAAAGTGCAAGGTTGAAGAACAATTTGTCAACACCAGTGCAAGTAGTCATGGGATTCTTAGTGATAAAGGGATAGGGAGAACAAGCGAGAAGTACATAGCATAGAAATAGATGTAGCAAGTCAAATCAAAGTATGGAGGAAGAGGAATCAATTGATGGTGAAAAGTGTGTTACTTTTGGAATGGAAAATAAACCCGCTTTTGTTTGATATTCATTATTCAAATGTCTGATTATTAGCACAGGGTCAGAGTATGTTCTGACCCTGTGTATTATGTTTTAAATCACTTTCTATGATCTAATCTTTCATGGTCAAAATTACAAATCGAACAAAAAGACTGCAGAGCCGTCGTGCTTCTGGAACTGATATTTATAGGAGAGATGGAGAAAAACACTGTACTCATGGGTGAATAGATAAATCGGGAAGGAAATACAGATTAACTGGTCCCTCTTCATAGAATTAGAAGAAACACTAAACGTCTGTATGTCAAGTCCCAGGTTGATAAGATCATGTGTAATCCAATACTGAGCTAAATCAGAAGGACTGACTAATAATGTCCTTTAGACTTCAATTCATATTGATTTGACTGTTTGTCCAGCATTTGTGCAGATAAACCTTGTGGCTTGTAGGATTTGTTGTTGTTTCTCTCTTTAGAAAGGTGGGATAAAAAGCTACGACAACCTCTTTAAAAGAGGGGGATAAAGTACAATAATTTCAATCAACCAATTTAATATTTAACCCAATCTGGGCGGGAACCCCTGTTGGTGTTTACTTTTAACCATTATGTTATGCTTTAGCTATTGAAAAATACCAGATCTACAAGCTCAGATCTGGTATTTTTTTGAAGAATCGCCACTCGGTGGCGCGCTATGAGCTTGTAGATCTGTGAAGGTTTTTAACTCAAATCTTTGCTTCTGGGGTGTCTCTGGAACAACATTTTCAGATGGTGGTCTGGTCGGTGGCCAATTACATATAGTTTTTGGGGTCCTTGACATGAAATATTGAGCACCACTGACATAGAAACAGGTATTATAAAAAGAAAAAACTGTCAGGATTTAGAAGGCATTTGTAGAATCGTCCTCAGGTCGAAATGGGTTCAAATCCAGGCTCTCCCAAGTAAAATCTTACCCAAGCAAAAGTACACAGATGTAAATCCAGAAGAAAGCATGCACGGGGTTAAGTAGCAGCCACAGCAGAAGCTCTGGTGACTGGTATTTTACACCTCACTGTGAGTCAAAAGGACGGAAGACTGCTCATGATGAACTGAATACAGTAGCCTGAAGGCTGGTACTTAGGACTGAGAGCCAGAAGAGAAACTAATACAACATTACACCTCACTTGGCGTAAATTGCAATTGTATCGCAGTTGAATGCACAAAATGTGAAACACTCCAATGCCTGGTTTTGTCCCTATGTCCCTATGTTTGGAGTACCAACTATGTACTGTATGTCCGCCCCTAGCTATGTTTAACGTACCAACAGGGGGCGCTGTTTCACCAATACAGAGTACACACAGCACCACTCGGTTCACACCAATGGTGTGATTTTTCTTTTCCTTTTTCAAGCTACACATGTGCTGGAGTGGCTGGCTACTACAACATCTGGGCCAGCGTGAGATAATGATTTACCACACAAGAATGCGGTGTGTGTGTGTGTGTGTGTGTGTGAACCCATTTTTTTTCTGCGCCGTGGAATGCAAATTTGTCCATGTTGCGGTGGGCCTTCAATAATGCATACAACAACGCTCATTCCAGTGAAATGTAAAATAAAACATTTCAGATAAAGTTGCAGGCAGGCAGCCGTGTGGGAAACCTGCACTGACTGCACAGATGACCTTTCAGGGCTCCATTTTCGTCACTTGCTAAACCCCTTTTGCCTAAACTCATTTGCCTTTTTTACTATTTTGAAAACATTTTTGTTAAAAGGGCCAGTCTGCAAGCTCACAACGTGTCAATGTAGATCGGCTAGTTGAACTATTCAAAAATGTTTTCAAAATAGTAAAAAGGGCAAAGAAGTTTAGGTATAAGGGGTTTAGCGGGCGACAAAAATTGAGCCCTATGAGTCATGCGTTGGAACAGAATTTACAGTCAATATTGCAACATAATTCTATACTGTGTGACCACTGGGCCATGGGGTTAGTGAGTTAGTGTGTGATGCTGCTGTGCACAGTGCACCTTGGAACTGTGTTTCATTTCTACGGAGTTTCCACTGTATAATATATACACACTCAGTTGTGTGTTTACATCTTTATTATAATATAATGCCTCATAATGACTCACATCCAGCAACAAACCAATTATCACCACCCATCCAGTGTCGATTTCATTGACTAAAACTATGACGGAAAATGTTCTTCGACTAACTTTTTTCACTACGATAACTAAATACAAACTAAATGAAAACAAATTGCTGTGATGACTAGTAAAACTAAAGAGATAATTGTATGTATCGACAACTAATAAAATAAAAAAAACTAAAATGTTTAAATGTTAGGAAGGGACTAGTGGACGTGAGATCCAGTACAAGTCATTTTACATGTGGTTGCATGCTGAACATAGGAGATCTACAAGCTCACAACGCGTCGCTATGACGGCATCAAGGCCCGCCAGAATACACTTTAGTCGACTAAATCAACTGTAGATTTAGTCGACTAACATCCCACGATATTTCGTCGACCTGAGACTGAGACTAAAACATTCCAGGTGACTAAAATGTGACTGAATGAATTGAAGGAAATGGATGAAATGAAAACTGTTGAATGAAAACTATTCAAGAGACCCTAGCTAAAACAAAATTAGCTGTCAAAATCAACACTGCACCCATCACTGAAGTGTGTGTTGTGTGAAAGGACGCAATCATGTCACCCTACGGGAGTCCTGGGATGCTATACTGTACTAGTATCGTCGTTGAAGTAGGACTCATAAAATATTCCTGGGTCCCATCTAAAAGACCAGCCCTGGGTCCCATCTAAAAGACCACCCCTGGGTCCCGGGAGCCATTACATTGAAAACCTATTTACATCCATGCTGTATATGTGTATATAATGATCCACCTTGTCCTTCTTGTCCTGCCGGGCGTAGGGGAAGCAGGGGATGACGGCGGTGACGCGGGACGACGAGGCGATCTTGCAGGCGTTGATCATGATCAGCAGCTCCATCAGGTTGTCGTTGATCTCGCCGCAGCCGCTCTGCACGATGTACACGTCCTCGCCGCGCACGCTCTCCCCGATCTCCACGCTGCATGGTGGTGTCGAAAAGGAGAAGAAAAACAATACAATACAATGTAACAAACTTACTCAACAGGTCCAGGCAGCTCAAATAAGCTGGTGAGTGACGGAGACTTGTGTCAAACGTTACACTATTCAAGTCAATCATTGCCCATATAATTATTTAATAAAGAAAAACAACAAGAAATGGCTTAAAATGATCTTCACTAAACACAAACTTCAGAGTCTGACAGGCTTTTTTTTATCACACAGGGTGCAGCTGTCTGTATGCCTGTGTTATGGCTGGGATCCGCAAGGTCTCACGGTACTCCTCATGTGAACTGATGCTCTTCATCGTGTCACGCAGAAAAAGGCTCAACACAATTCCCTGCTTATCTCAGTTACACTGAGAGTGAGGGCCTGCCTCTCGACTGTACTCCCTAGTTGAAATAAAGCTGATGATGATGATGATGATGATGATGATGATGATGATGATGATGAATTCCACTACTGATTGGGGTGGACACAAACATGTCAACTTCACTGGATTATTATTACTCCTGCTCTGCCTGCCAGATTGCCCCATCTGAATGCTCGCCTCTCTTTGGAAAACGATGACTGTTCCAGGCATGTCAGTCTCTTCTCTTCCCGTGTGAAACGTCCATAAAGGATGACCAGGATACAAGCGACTCTGGCCCCAAAACTGACCACAGGAGGTGTGGCTTTACTGTAAATCCAAACTGTGGCTTTACAGTAAACCACAAATTGCTTCGATAATGAGACAGTGATGAATTCACAATAAACATGTTTTTTCAATTTGTCTCGGAGATATAGGTTTGCATGTATGGCTGTTTCTATGTAGGACAAACAAAAAGAAGGCAAAAAAGGCTGAGTTGCAGAAAATGATTTTAAAAGAATCGGCGGCATCCTCCAACCCTACTGACTGTCCAGCACTCGTCTACAGCAGCTGTTCTCAAAGTGGGGTCCGGGACCCCCAGCCCAGGGGTCCTTTGGGGAGTTCCAGCGGGTCCCCAGATAAAGGATAGTTCGAACCAAATGGTCCTTTATGGCTCTCTAACTCTGAGTGTACGTGTACAAATGGGAGTACAAATGGAGTTAAATTAACATTCATTTGGACCTGAATGAACAAGACCGCAAGGACTTTTTTTTGGGTGATCCCATTGGTCGTGTGTTTGACTGTACCCTGTACTGATTTAATTTATGTCTGACTGTACCCTGTACTGATTACATTTCTGCCAAAAAAGTATTCAATCAATCAATCAATCAATCAAACAAACAAACAATATAAATGGGGGTCCCAGAGGTAGAAATGCAGGTCACACTGGGGGTCCTTGAAATGAAAAAATGGTTTAAGAATCACTGCTAGAGCCGTAAAAATCTTCTAGGGGGGGTCCCCGGGCATATATTTTCAAATGCTGGTCTGCAGGCTAATTAGTGCCAATTTGGGGGTCGTTGACATGAAAAGGTTTTGGAACGACTGGTCTTCTACAGGCTGGCA
>OOFJ01111714.1:3317-16331 GCA_900323375.1 Benthosema glaciale
TTTAGCACAGACAATATTAAGCATTAGTTTTGCCCAAAAACACTCCTTGGGCTAAAAACAGCCATAGCTACTTGCCCAAATGTGCTGACCTCATCACATTTGTGATGACGGCTATGGCCGTTTTCAGCCCAAGGAGTATTTTTGGGCAGAACTAATGCTTGGAACACTAAAGTAGATTCTGCTACATAACTACATACACTAATGTGACTACCATTGGAAATGCATTGCGACTCGCGAGCTGTGTGACACAGAGGTTGTAAGACACAAGTGTAAGATGTGTGTGTCTTCTACAGTGTGAATGAGTTACTAATTACCAAGCACACAAAAGGCCATTCTAACATGGCTGTCAGTTGTACATTGATTTCTAAATGTGCCTAATTGTGCCTTTTTAACAGCATGAAAAAAAGTATTGTTTGAAGATCTAGATTTTACATTTAAATTTAATCTGAAGTGTATTTATTAATCGACTCTGCATCTAGCTGCATCATCCATGACGAATGATGATTAATTTGGAGAATCATATCATTAGAATCTCACATAGTTCTGCATTCACACAGTACACCTAATATGACTATTTAAATAGCAGCCACACAGTGATGACGTTGGGTAAATTCAAAGATCCTCAGCCTAGCCAATGTAAAGTTCATTCTGAGAAATCATTTGACCTACTAGTTAGCCTCGGTCCCAGGCTTACTCATCTGCAAAGAGAAAAGCCTGGTCACAATGTAAGGCAGAGAAGCTATCGGCGGAAATGTCTGGCGGAACATCCGTCAGATGTATTTCCCCCGGATACAATATTTTCCTGACCAATCACAGCACTTGTTTCATTCACAGAGAATGTAAACTGATGTGAAAAGGATCAACGTAATTTCCTCGTGCGTAACTTCCGCCAAAATCCCGCAACTTCCGCCCAAACAGACGATAGCTTCTACAGCGTAGATCTTGCCCAGGGTACCTACTAGTGGGCTACTACCTAGGTCAGATGACCTACTAGTAGGCTACTACATAGGTCAGATGCCAGGTTCATTTGTAGACCTGGCATCCTATAGTGTGTATAGTTTCAATGTACAGATTGTTGATATTTTTGATATTATACTGTTTATATGATATGACTATTTATATACATTTGATGTATTTCCTCATGTTTACCTTGATTGCTGTAAATCGCTCTGGATTAAGAGCGTCTGCTAAATGCCTAAATTGTAAATGTAGGCTTGCAAATCAGTGTCATATTTCACTGTCAAGACGGTTGTTAACAGTTCCAGTTTCTATAACCATTGTAATTTCTGGAATTGATATTGCTTCAATATGTTAATTATGTATTATTATGTATGTATTATTTTATTGCATTTCGTTTTTTTTTCTTCTTGTTTTTGTTTGTTCCTTTTGCCATGCTTTTGATCTCTGTAGCACTTTGAGATTCGCAAGAATGTAAAGCGCTTTATGAATAAAATGCATTATTATTATTATTAATTATATAAACACAAGTTATTTTTATATTACTTTGTCAGTACTGTAAATATATATTCTTTGGAATTGGAAATGCCAGATACGTTATCCTACAATAAAAACATTCAGAACAAATAATCAGAGTCATACCTTAAATGTTATTATGTTGCATTGCCATTGTTGTTGTTTTTGCATCCTAGATGTTGTTTTCCATCAGTCCCCCCCCAATCACTGTCCCTCTCAGCTTTTTCATCCAGTCATTTATGGCTGGTTCCAAATAAAACATTAACAAGTATAGCAAATTGCTAGGCATGTAACGATATATCGTATATCGTGATATATCTATATTAATTCCCGACGATATGTATCGATTTAATAAATAAAAAAATCGATTTTCTTTAGATTTATTTCTTTAGGGGGGCTGATGAAATGATATAATGGGAGATTTAATCATATGCCATCACATTCAAAAGTGCTTTTGGAGACAAATGAGACAGTCTCCATGCAGTCACTTTCAGTATAGTGCAGAGGGGAGCTGTGTGTGACTGACTGTGCCCAGGACAGTTGATGCTCATTAATAATCAAGGAAGGCAATTATGTTTCTGCACTGTCAAATAGGTCTACATCTATCCTAAAATGTCACCAAAGAAAGCTTTTGTTTACATGTTAACTCGAGCTAGGTTCTAAATGAGAAAGCATGCTTGCACAGTAATTTTACATGAAAAGTAATGCTATTTTTGAAATGTAGTTACCGGTAAATAGAAATTGTGAAAAAAGCTTTGAGGGGAAGATAAATCATTTGTTTAAAATATCGTGAAAATCGTATCGTGAACCTCATATCGTGATACGTATCGTATCGTGAGTTGAGTGTATCGTTACATGCCTACAAATTACCCAAATTTAAACCATGTTGTCGTTTATAGTTGTATAATGTAATAGACTAGTATTATGTTGCAACATCAACATTCAAATTGGATCCCAGATTGTTTTCTGTAGTGGTGTTGTGGCGGACAGGAAATAAACTTGGACCCAGCTGTTCCCCAGCCATGGAATCACACTGACAACAACTATATGGAATCACACTGACAACAACTATTATGGATTGTAAGTGTTTCATGTCTGTCTTCAATTGTATCCCGCCTTCGTATTGCCAGAGAAGGTATACTGTTGCTCAACTGTTGCTAGGCGACAAAGAAACACAATCTATCCTTTCCTGTGTGAGGATGAGGATAGCTAGTTGAAGTACAAACATGTCATCTGGAGAAAAGAAGAGCACTTGGAGCTCAAGTCCCTTCAGGCAACAGCAGTGAGTTTTACCATAGAGCTTTTATGTCATTCTATACATTTATTATATAATTTCATTGAACAGTTTTTTTTTAGATGGAGACATGACTCATATTCAGCATTTTTCTTCGACAGCATGACATTTTGGTCAAGACGTAACCCAGTGATGTATCCACATCTCCACACAGACCACTGGGCCAAAATGAAAACAATGGTAAGAAGACCAGTTGTAGCTAAAATGAAAACCCATACCTCTGCCTCACAGGGTATATATAATGTACCGTCTCATTCACTATTTAAATAAATGTTTAATACATTTCATTTGATTATTTTTGCTGTACCTCCTGCAAATTGCCTTGGTTTAAAGTAGTGCAGATTGAGCTGTAAGGATGTCTGCAGTTTTTTTATTATTATTCATTTTTGGAGGCCTGAGCTGCCTGGTCAACTTTGCATTGCATTCCATTATTTCAAGGTACCAACTTCTCTAGGGTCAGTTCCAGCAGTGTTGTTGACAGGAAAAGGTTAGTAAAAATCGTACACGACCACAGGATACAGGAAGATGACAAATCAACTGTATTGTACCATTCATGAAAGCAGCACCAAACACTTGTGTTCAAAGATGACATTGATGTTTTGTTTTGTTTTGTTTTGTTTGTGATATTCTGATTTGGTCAGTCACTCTGTAAAGCTGCGGAATCTGGCTCCCAAGCTGTATAAGACAGAAAATACATTTTCAGGTGGATTACCAATTTAATCTAATCAGGGGGGAGAGTCTTCAGCCTAATATGAGAATGAATGGAGACTAGCAGCATCTCGCGTCTATGGTCTGAAGTCCATAGACTGGAAATGAAGCCGATAATACCTGGGTCCAGACTCTATAGACCCAGGTATTATCTGCTTAAATTCCAATTTTGTCTGCTCATTCTTTTCATCAGTTCAAATTTCACTTCTTTATGTATCATCCTGATTGGATGAAATTGAATGGTGCATTATATAGCGCTTTTATCCATAGCGCCACCTTACATAGATTGTGCTGCATTACATTCACCTTCATGTACTCATGACGGGGGAAACCATGCAAGGCACCAACCTGCACATCAGGCGCAATTAGGGGTTCGGAGTCTTGCTCAAGGATACTTCGACACTAACTGTACGGGGAGCCGGGTTCAAACTCGTAACCTCATATATACAGCTAGTAGCGAAGTAACTAAATAAATCACAGAACGCAGCGAAGTAGGCTGAAACCCAGGATGTTGCTATGGAAATATAGAGCTATTTTAACACTTAAATGAAAAGGCATTTAGCTTACACTTTTGCAGACTCTTTGAAATTATGTTGAAAAAAACCTGTGCTGGTGGCCCAGTGTTTAATATCTTTTTTTTTTTAGACTCTGAAGCCTGTGGAAAGGATGGAAATGTTATAAGGTGGACAGGCACCTGTCTCCTTCCCCCCCTAGACCAGGGTACTACCACTGACTTGATCCCTTCCACGGGGCAAGGTATTCTCACTGCATAGGCCTACTGTTCTGATTTCCACTATATTAAACTTGTCTTTGACATATGATTGTGTCTCGGGTGACATGTCATATTCCAACATAAGGTTGTAGATCTGCTATTTTAGCCATCTTAACATGACGGTAATAGGGACAACAGGTTGAATGTGATTAAACCCTATAATATTTAGATCACTTTGTAATGATGCAAAAAGAAGAACCTCACTATTTTCCCGACTTTTTTTTGCAGCTATGTGCCAAACCACTCCAAGAGTTAGCTCCTCATCTCAAAATATGCCTCAGTACAGGAATGAATACAATGACCGTGCCAGGATGGGCTTCTGCTATTGGCTTATGGAGAAGAAAGCCCCAAAATGTGAGCATCACATACATATCTTCAGTGTTCATCACATGAATGTAATATGAGTTAAATGAATGTCAGGAGTTTGTGAAGCATGCAAGTTCACTCCCTTCAAGGACCCCTGGGTTGGCTTGTTGTCGTATGATGTAAGATACGGCTACTTAGGTTATCAGTGTCATCCCATGTCCCTTTTTTCACCTATGGGCATGGCAAAGAATTCAGGATATGCCAATCTAGAAGTGTATAGTCTGGTTATCTATTTGATGCATGTATTCTTCTTCTTTAGAATTAATTACTGATAGATACAACAACAACAATTACTATCATAGGTGAGGTGACTGACTGTCGTTTACTTTTCAGGTCATGCGTCCACCTTTGGAAGCTACAAGACATGTCTAGGATTACCAAGACTATGAGAACAAAGTGGTGAAATATTTGCAGATTGAATCTCCT
The DNA here is from genome assembly GCA_900323375.1 of Benthosema glaciale. Classification (NCBI taxonomy): domain Eukaryota; kingdom Metazoa; phylum Chordata; class Actinopteri; order Myctophiformes; family Myctophidae; genus Benthosema; species Benthosema glaciale. The sequence continues at coordinate 8,357 of OOFJ01111714.1, forward strand.
TGTCAGTACTTGTACAATATCATAGATTGATGATATAGAGCTATCAATGATATAGTATAGTTTTCACCACTGTAGCAGGACAAATGGGACATAAAACATCTAGGAGGAGCTATACAATGTGGTTTCCACAAAATCCAGACTGACTCCTTGCATAGGCTTTTCTATGGAAAGTGCATGGTTATTGAATAGAATTACCAATATGGTTGTTGTATCTGCATAGAAAAACAAAACACCTTTGCTCAATCAATGCTTCCAAAGGGAAAAATCCTATGATTGAGTCCTTACACTGTCTGACCCTGACGCAACACAACACTGCCATCTAGTGGATTATGGTTGAATTACGTGGATTGAATAAAACGTTTAAATGAATGTAATTCACTTTTCATGTAAAAGTGAGTTATTTTACCAGAAATATCAGACAACTGTTATTGCTTTGAATGCTGTATTTGCATGTGTATGCCATGTTTGCTATAATACTCTCTGAGGACCTCATTCGTAATCAAATCCCCGACCGTCACCTGGGGGGCTGACGGCTTTTATTGACTTGAAGAACAACAACGATGGGTTTCGAGTCGACTGTACAGTACTACTAGGTTTCGATTCTTCTAAAGCCATGGGTCACGTGCGTGTTGTCTTCAAGTAACCTGATACTGACAGTAACGTGGAAGCAACAGCCCGTTGTTGTGACTGGACTGCAGTGTGAGTGCAGAAGGTAAGATTTAGATTTTAGAAGTAATATAACCCCCACGTTCAACAGGTTTTAAATGAAACATGACTGAGCGTCATGTTGTGAACCGTGACTAGCATAGAGTGTAGAATAGAATTCGAAGTAATTCAATGCCAAGACGCAGACCATTGTCCCCATGTCTTTTTTCATATCCTCACTAAGAAGTGTGCTTGAAAATGAACATTTCGAGGTCCGTCTTGGGCAGGTGGTGAAGCCTGCCACTGTCCCGGAGGAGCGTATTTTGTTTAACTCGAGAGTCGATAGAGGACATTATTTTGTCTAGAACTATATAGGAAGTGCGCAACCCCGGACCTTCCTGAGTGCAACACGTATGCATACCTGAAATGGCACTGAGAGACACGCAAGTAAGCATTCACTATTTTAATAGCAGTTTATCCTCAATTCCCAAGACACAATTATTGAGCTACCAGGCATTTTCACGAGCTTTGTTGTACTTGTTACAATTAATTAACTTCATCATGGGTTCATGATAAACCATGCAGTCAAAGTATCCTAAAAACTGGAGCAGTTTCTGGATTTTCTTTTTTCTTTTTTTTTTGTCAATTGTCAGTCAAGTAGACTGTGTAGAATATAGTAATATAATGTCCATATATTCCCTTAGCCACAAGCAACTCAGATTCTATTTTTAATATCTGGAATCCCAATCTAGTTCCAATGGGTTGTCAAGGGTTGCAATACCAACCCTTGCTGACAACCCATATATCCAAACAAGTCCAAATCCTATCTGATTGTAGTTTTAACTCACCAACATTGCAGCTGCATGGAAAGCTTGAATTATCCTCTATGCAAAGTTTTTGTTTCATAAAAATCCACCTTAGACATTGTTATGCTACTTTCTGTCAATAAATTCTGTGAATGTGAAAGTGTTGGAGTTTGGAAGCGATTGTTGGAAATTGCAGAAAGTTACTCAGCATGTCTACGGTGGATTAAAAAAACAGGTACAGATAGAGGATATTCAAGCATTCCGTAGAGCTTTCTGTTTGCCTGTATGGGCTGTCAAGGATTGGTATTGCAACTCTAGACTCCAGATATTAAAAATTGAATCTTAAGAGTCGCTTACTTACGGCATAATATGTCAGGGAGCCCCCGGACTCATAGCTAACGTTGTGGTGATTTTCAACCTTTGATTTGCCCACTGATTTTCTTTTTCTTTCTTGACTGTTTTTTCTTTAGGATATGTAACATGATGGATAATAACAGAAAGAAGGTGAAGTCTAAGATTGAATGGAAATGCACAACAACAACAACAACCAGCTCTTCCAGTCGTCAGAGGAGCGATGATGTCTGTACACCTAGTCCTACTCGCCGGAGTAGCTCGTCCCAACCTTCCCCTGGACTTAATGAGTCTACAGGATCTGCTACCCTCGGAGAACTCTCTCTAGACACACCCACCAAGCGAAAGTCAGAGCATCTGGGCGAGGAGGATAGCACGTCGTCCGCACGTAAAACCAAACTGAAGAAGCTCTCCAGAAAACATTTTAGTGCACTCAGTCCTTCCGAGGTAAATATGCACACCATATACCTTTTCCACCAAAGATCAGTTCCGTTAATTGTGTTCTTCTTACAAAATAAATTAAATATTCCATTAGTCACTTGGTATCATAACTCTTGTCAGGGAGCATCTATGGGCGACACGTCCACCAGGCGAGAGGCCTCTGAGACTTCAGAAGTATCTCCGGCTACAACGCCTACATCTCATAATTTCATATCAAAGAAGAAGACCCGGACACCAGAAGATGGATCAAAGGCCATCTATTTGAGAGCCTTGACTGCAGCCATTGGCCAAGGAGGGAAAGCACAGCGCCATACTGCTATCCCCAGCACCAGGGGCACCAGGAGCAGTCCCTCTCCCTCTAAGGTAGCTTCAAAGCTGAGCTCCTCGCCGGTGGTGGCAGAGGTGTCTGTTTCAGAGCCAGATGACAGCGATGTCTTGAGAAGCTTACCCCAACCGGACAGTGAATCTGACGATGGTGCAGCTGTCGATGGATGTGGTTGTTCCTTCGCCCCGCTGATGTTCGAGGACGCAGGAAGTGAAGATGACGGAGCCGACCTTAAAGCGGACACACGGGTATGTTCCACCTAATGCCTTGTAAGCGTTTGCACATTTAGCCCTCAGACTTTGACTCACCATATACTTGACATTGTATTCCATTAATTAAAAAAAAAAAACTTTAACCTGAAACTAGCTTGAGATTGGTGTTCCAAGACAAAATATATTTATATTTTGTCATAGGTACATTATCATTTAGCATTTTCAGTTAATACAGAATATTTAAGCTGAAAAACAGCAGACAGATCACTCTAGCAGACACAGTACCTGATGAGTACCAACCCAGTAGGGGAGTTGCAATAGAAGGTGAAACACTAAGAAGATTGAAAAGCAACATTTGTCAGCCAACACTGACCTTCGGCTAGCCTTTGTCAGGGTAAACATACAGTAGTAAAGATATTCACAGGGGGCATATTACATGATACATGACAGTATTACAAAACAGCGCATTACAACCTACTAAATATGTATACACAGGGAACAATGGGGAAATCAACAGGTAACGACTACATCATCCAAACAACATAAAAAAAGTAAATACATATGGCTAATAAAAAGGAGGTCTCATTATGATGTTGATTAAAATGTCTAGGCATGGGATTACCATGTGTGTCAATGTTTCACACCTGATATGATATAAGTTGCTATCATTCCATTGTATCAATAGTATCTGAAGTACCTTCTATGATTTGTGTCTCTTCAGAGGGTGGTGCTGAAAGGAGAGGATTCACCTGAATGGTCTGAGGATGAGGACCGTGTGTTAACGAAGACCTTCTCCCAAGACGAATCTTCCAGCCCAAAGGAAAATAAAAAGCCTGAAGTGTCCTGTTATCCTGTCCCCTCTGTGACGCATACCCAGAACCGCTACACAAACAGCTGGAACCACAGCAGTTCTCTCTCCACTTCATCTTCTGAATGGTCTACAGTTGACCCCCAGGCAACAACTGATGGCGCAAGTTTGCTCTCCCCAAACTCAAGGAGGACAGTCTCTATTACAAAGAAATCTCCAAAGACACCTGTGCCCACTGCTCCAGAAAGTGACCCGTTCGAGTTACCCAGGACTGACAGGGAGGGCTATCAATCCACCAGCATTAGTGACTCCTCAGTGGACCCATTTGCTTTACCTGTTCACAAAAATAGAGCACGGCCGTCCACATCAACAACCCCTACTTTATGCAGCAATCGATTTTCTCCCCTTTACACATACTCGGACTCCAGTGCACACAGGTACTCCGATGGTGTTCGTGGCATGCTGCACACCTCCAGCCCTTCCTATAACAGTGGAAGTACGAAAAGAAGAATGTCTGATGGCGCTGAGCCAATTTGGATCAGTGATCTCCCCCAGGGCCCTACAGATCAGATTGGTTTCATAGACACACATTGTCACCTGGACATGCTGTACGGCAAACTAGACTTCCATGGGACCTTTAGCCGTTTCCGCAGTATGCACCAGAGCAGTTTTCCTGCGGAGTTCCACGGCTGCATTGCAGACTTCTGCAACCCACGAGTCATGGTAAAAGATGCACTGTGGGAAGGGTTCCTTTCCGAGGACAAGGTCTGGGGGGCATTTGGCTGCCACCCCCATTTCTCCAAGGACTATTCAGACATCCATGAGCGCAGCATACTCATGGCTATGCGACATCCGAAAGCTGTTGCATTTGGAGAGATTGGGTTGGACTACTCGCACAAAAACTCCACCAACTCCTCCGTGCAGAAAGAGGTAAGATCTTAAATTGGCTAAAGCTCAGATAAATTGCTGTTGATGTATCTTAGCGATAAAAGTAATTTCTAATCTGTTCTAGGGATGGGACGATCACAATATGAAAATGACATGTCACGATTATTGTGCAATTTACATTTTTTTATGAATTATTTTAATAATCAAAATATGCTATACAAAATATGCTATTTTTGGCAAATAGTTTTGGTAGAGAGTGGAAAAAAAGACCATCAACAAGTACATTCTTTACAGGTTTTACCAATATACCGGTAGTCTTATAGTGGTACCGGATATGCAGCTCGTCAAATGTGAATTGTATGATTTAAATCTCCACGATATGATTGTTGTTATTTTGAGTTTTTTTTTATCACGATAAAGTGGTTTTCAACCTTTTTCTTGTCAAGGCCCACCATTCAATTGGCATTTGAGCCACGGACCACCATTCATTAGATCTAGCCTCTCAGACCCAAGAAGACTGAACAATATTTTGTTGTTGGATATATTTTGTCCACAATTCTGTGCTGTATTGATGTTGGTACCATAGGAGAGATAACAGGCAAAACTTTATCAAAATAACAATTCTTCTACATTCTCTAATTGTGTAGACTTCTTGTAAATTAAGTAATGCAGATGTTTAACAATAATTTCACTCTTGAGCCAAATAGACCCGTCCATTTGGTTTCATGTTACGCTCTCAAGAGATAAAGCTCTATAAGGGTCCATTTGGTTATCAACTCCATTATTTAGCTGGGGACCACCTGGAACCACCTAAAGGAACTGGTAGTCCCCGGACAACTGGTTGAAAACCAACTGCGTTTATTGTCCCATCAGTTATTATTAAAAGGGCTGATGACATTCTTGTTGTTTTGGTGCCCCCTGGAGGTGTTTGAGCGGCAACTGCGTCTGGCCGTGGCCATGCAGAAACCTCTGGTCATCCACTGCAGGGATGCAGATGATGACCTGCTGGAGATCATGAAGAAGTGGGTTCCGCACGACTACAAAATTCACAGGTTGTGTGTTCTACTCTTCTTGTTGTGGTTTAGCATTGGGGGAGGGTTAATTAATAAGAGAAAGCAACATTTAGTTGCTAGTCAGTTGAATACAACATATGGCTAATTTAGCGTTTGATGAATAAATGATTGAAAACCATGTTTAATTCAGACATTGATCTGTAATTTCTATTATCTATCTATTCCTATTTGTTATAACATCCAATACTCTCCTCCCAAATTACATATCATGTTATTTGTTGTGCAATACTGATGTGCACTGATGTAATCTGATATGCTCATTGCACCTGTTGTCAGCTCCACACGCATCACGTTTTTCTTTCGCTGGCACTTTTGTTCGCTGCGGCTTCCTTCACCCATGGGCACAACATAATGTCATCATATTGATAATTGACTTCTATACCTCTTTGGTTTTACACTGTTTACACACTTTATTTTTTTAAATAAAAAATCCCAGTAAAGTCTCAGAGAAATCTAATTACAGCACTAGTTATTTCATTTATCTGTTGAATACTTACAGTATTTCTATTGCTCCTTTCTGCTCACTGCAGGCACTGTTTCACTATAACTGTTGCTCCTTTCTGCTCACTGCAGGCACTGTTTCACTATAACTGTTGCTCCTTTCTGCTCACTGCAGGCACTGTTTCACTATAACTGTTGCTCCTTTCTGCTCACTGCAGGCACTGTTTCACTATAACTGTTGCTCCTTTCTGCTCACTGCAGGCACTGTTACACTATAACTGTTGCTCCTTTCTGCTCACTGCAGGCACTGTTTTACTAACAGTTATGAAGTGATTGAACCCTTCCTGACGCAGTTCCCCAACCTGAGTGTGGGCTTCACGGCCCTCATCACCTACCGGGGAGCCGCAGAGGCCCGAGACTCTGTCCGTAAGATCCCTCTCGACCGGATCCTGGTGGAGACGGACGCACCTTATTTCCTGCCAAGACAGGTACAAACATTAAAACAACAGCCTAGGTTTTAGTTAAAAGATTATTCATTTGGGGCGGGTGCCCGCTGGCCTAATGGTCCGGGCGCATGCCACATAATGCTCTGGCCTGACCTTTCATGGAGTCCCGTTCATGGCGACCTTTGCTGCATGTCTCTCCCCTTCTCTCTGTGCCTCTTTCCTGTCAGTCTTCACTGTAACCATCAATAAAAGGCACAAAAGCCAAGAATAAAAAAGATTCATTTGACTTTATTGTATTTATTTAAAAGCTGCACTATGTGACTTTCCTTTTCTACACAACTGCTGTTTTTTTCCACCATTGAGCTAATTGCTCAGGGGATAAAGTGTAATTTTCTTTTTTTTAGATACCGTTATATAATTTAATATAATATATATTATAATATATATTATTATTATATAATTTAAAAGTGATTCATAGAATAATCACCAAGAGGAAAATCTATAGTTGCAGCCCCTAATCTTTTGTTCTATCATGCATACTTTTTTGTACGTACGGCAAAGTATAATATAATCTGGCTTTACTCAGTCATTCTCCCGTTCCTTCCTTTTCTGTAGGTTAGCAAAGATGTCTGTCGGTTCGCCCACCCTGGCATGGCTATCCACACGGTGCGTGAGATCAGTCAGCTAAAAGGAGAGGACTTTGCCACAGTGTTGGCCACCATCCGACGCAACACCACTCGGCTGTATGGATTGTGACACTGACAACACACAAGCCAGTGTGTGACGTACTGTGAACGAAGGAGAAATTAGACCTTTACAAATACTCCCTGCCAGTTTGTCACAGGAAGGATGTCTGCATTAAAATATTGATATCAGATGGACTATTTAAAAAATAGTAATATCTCTTTTCAGAACTGATTTCTTTGCAAACCTAACTGGGCATTGTTTTCTTTAGCTAAATCGGCTCAGTCTAATTATTTGATTATTTACTCATTTATCGTTTGTTTTTTTAGTTGCTGTGTTGTGTGTTTTGATGAGTTTTGTTTATGGATGTTTACTTGCTTGCCGTTTTTAAGGAACACATAAACACTTTCCTTTCATGTCTTATCTGTGTGACGTGTGTATTATTTGGCTCAGGAACAACGCACTACGGTCCTTATCCAAAAGATATTAGGCAGTCATATTGCTTATTCATTACAAAATGTATTTTGGCCTGTTTTTATTTGAATTCATGTCTTCTATCTAATCAATGTATGAAGATTGCTGCAGTTATTGAACAAGAATGGGCCACGAATACAATAGTATTATCAGTGCCTTATTATTACACAGTAACACATGATGTCTGAACCAGGATACATTTTTACTATATTACTAGTCAAAGCCTTGTTTCAGAGAGGCCTTAAAGGTCAGAAAACACACTTTTCTGGACTTCACAAAAACAATACTACACAGGGAGAGCAGCTGACCAATATCTGTAAATAAACAAAATTACAATTTTGCAGCAGCTTATAAGTGTGTGTGTGTGTGTGGGTGTGTGGG
>OOFJ01111716.1:0-10660 GCA_900323375.1 Benthosema glaciale
CCTCACACACCTGTGGTCATTTGTCCTGAGCTTGGGCAGGGAGATTGCCAGGTGTCACTCATCGTTGTGTGGTGAGGGCCTGTTAATTATTCAATTAAGAGTCACTTGTGACTCTGGCCGTCACAAACTTAGCGATTAATTAAAGAATATATATTATTATAATTATATGCATAGATCATTAACAGTAGCCTATGTAGGTTTCACATTCTCAATGACTTTCACCAAGACCACAGGGCTTTGTATAGTTGGTGAGTGTCTCTCACCAATATTGTTCTTGTGAAGTGTTTTATAGGTGGTGAACTTTTAGGCAATGCAAGGAAGTGGCAAGTTTGCAGTAGTTGTCTCTAAATGGATAAGCATCTTTTAATCTTTACTAAGATTAATAAAAGTACCTCACATGTAACCTTTTACATTGGCTGCCAGGCTTTTTCATTATAGCTTACCTTTTCAAGACATGCTACGTTTAGCGTTTTTTTTTTATGTCCGTGTCAATCGCCGACACGGACATGTGTGCTGTGTTCAGTTTGTTCTCGAATTATTGCCTTTTGAAAACAGCATGCCTTGCTGAAAAACAGGAAGCGGATCAGTAGCGGATTTTAGATCACCTCCCATGCCGTTTCCTTTGGGACTGCTGTGTTTTTACACAAGATGGTGCTGTTCACTGACATATGAAAACAAACACTGCCAACAAAAAGTCGTCAAAGTGATCCTTGGCAGTGAGGGCCTTTGGGATATAAGTCGTCAAAAGTCATCCTTGGCGGGGCACGGTGGAACAGTGGTAGTGCTGTCGCCTCAAAGCTAGAAGGTCCTGAGTTCGATTCCCGCTAGGGTGCTGGCGGCGTGTTTCGTGTTTCCTCCTCCGCGTCATCAGTGCCCATACCCGAGGGGGGTTGGCGAAAGGGCCTTTCTGTGTGGAGTTTGCATGTTCTTCACCCTCACAAAAAACATGCAGTAATCCTGGTCTCTAAACTGCCTCCCCCTGGCCAGCCGGGGTGCCTGATGGAGGGGAAAGGAACTGGTCGGAATAACGTGTTCCTTCCACGCGCTACGTCCGGCCGGGGAAAGTCCCCCTGTCAGGTGAAAAGAAGCAGCTTGGACTCCTCATGCATAGAAGGAAGCATGAAGCCAGTCCACTGCCCCCCCAGGTTGGTGGAGGGTGTGTAGAGCCCAGGATCACATTGGATAATTGACACAGGGGTGAAAAATGGGTTACAAAATCATGGGATAAAAATGTAGTAAAAAAAGGTCATTCATGGCAGTGAATGAGTTCATTCCAAATACATATTGTATTGTCCACAAATGCCTAGTATCAGTTTGCTTTAGACACCTCTTGTGCAAGCATTACATACTGTAGCCATTAGTCATCTAATGTGGGAACAGGCACCGGCCCATACAGAACTGCAAAGTTATGGATTCCTTGTGGGAAAGGGGATATACAGTACGTAGATTCCTGGCTGAACCCTACCCTACTGATTTTGGTGACCCCATGGCTATTCCTCTAGATTTGATGCACCCTCTTGAGATAACATATCCATTTGGATGAACTATACGGAGCAGCATGGACTCTAGGGGCCTTTGGGGCGGCAGTGCTCACTGGGTAAAGTGGTTGTCTTGTAATCCTGACATGTTTTTCCAACATGTTTTCATCCAGGGGGTCTGCAGAGCTATTGGAGGAGTCTGGAGGGAACCTCTCTCCATCGGAGTCCATGACCTCCATTCCTACATGTATGCCCTTCTCCTGGTTCGGAGACAAAGACAGGGACAGAGACAAGGATCCGTCATCCTCCAGCAGCAGTCTGCCATATGTAGCCACTGAGAGCAGCAGTGAGCAAAGTCAGGACCGCAAGAATAAGGTGAGGATCCATGGTTGACATGTAGGTAGATGGCATAACAACATTGCAAGTAAAACAAGTAATTTAGTGCAGGGCAGGGGTTGGAGACATTGTGTGACATCACAGCGACTAATTTCACTGACGGTTAAACAGTGATTTTATAACTTCATGACTAAGAAGATGACTAAGAAGATCTAGAGGCTCAGCTTGTAAATCTAGTTATTGATCTAAGAGTATAAGCCAGTGCACAACTAATTATGAAACACCTGTACAAATCGAAATCAATTGTTGATTCAGTAAAATGTGGTTAATGCAACAACAATTTGATATGAAATCTAAACAGGGAAAACCGATACTCTATAACAGCAGTGGTGTTCAAATGAACACAGTGAAATCAGTTACCTTGAGCACTTCAGGAAGTTGAAGGCGAGCTGCACTATGGCTGTGAGATTTTAATTTCAAAATAATGTTTTTCACAGAAAGTAAAAGAATGCTTTGCAATTATGATTATGAATAATAGTTTAAATTACTAGTAGGCATTTATTAAACATATTGTAGGGGGAGCACTGTTCAATAAACCAGTCAATTAGCTTTGCACATCTATTTATAAATATATACACATTCAAGTGAGACCTGAATGTGTAATATGTGTATTTCAATGGGCAACATGCCAAAAAAAGGCTTCATAATGAAATGTAATAAATGTAACTACTCACAAACCGGAAGTTCAACAGTTCAACATGAAGTCAACAGTCATTCCCAGCAAAAGGCATGCTTTAATGATTCAACATTTCCTCATAGTTTTCTCAGGAACCGTTCACCAGACACTTGATCATTTTAAAGAAAGGATACAAGCATAAATATCCATTATGTTTGCTCTGAGGAAAAAACCAAGGCCAATGAACCAGTAATTTATACATTTGAGTGTTTCCACAACTGATTTGAAAAAAACGCCAGGCTGTCCCATGTCAGTTACCTGACCTATTGAGTTGGCCAGCACAAGTCTAAGTCATTGAATTTAGTCCATCGTCGCAGAACATTTTTGTCCTGATGAAAACGGCAGATTAGAACCAGTATATATAACAGGTGTCTTTATTTCCCAGTTCTAGTACTGAGTTTTTCTTAGACACAACATTTCAAAATCTTTTACAAAGCGCTACACCCAGATAGACTAGAATAGCTTCAACCATGTGTTAGTCATTAAGTGTGAGAGTACTAAAGGATCCAGTGGCAGTGAGTAAGCTATCCCAGTGGTGCCTCTAATACTTTTGGTTAAATGTGTGGCTGACTGTCATGGCGGCCGGGGAAGGGTCGGCGGTCCCACATACTTGATAATGGGTTCAAGGCATTGGCTGGTGCCTGCTATCAGAAATCTCTCTATTCTATTTCTGCCTCTATATTGACCATTTTCGCAACCCTCCGAGTATGATGTCGGAGAAAGAAAAGGCCACAGTGTGAATATGGTCATTGGCAGTTTAAACTTATGCACTGTCTACTGAGAAAGGAACATACCTTTTACTAAATGGTCCTTCTCTTAAACAGACAAATCTCTCCTGGTCCTCTCTATTCAGTCGCTCATTAGATTTGGTACAGTATAACTTTTTTTGCGTGTCCTGTATTAGTTTTTTCTTAGCCATTGATTTGATTTTAGATCAGCTGGTAGATTATTACTAATGCATGTCATTTTGTGATTTCTAGATTCACATCTAGGATGCTAATCTCAAACAAATCATTGTCTGTGTGACAGTAGTGTAGAAGTGGGTATGTGGTAGTGATACGTCAACAACCATCTATTTTTTCCGAATTAAAAACCCAGTGTGAAAACAGAATGGCCTGGAGGCAGTAGTCCTTGGTTTGGATGATATTCTCCTTGTTAAATCTCTGTCAGCCGTGGGTTTAACTTGTAAATTGAAGTGTATCATTATACTTTGCATGCATTAACTTTCACCTAATAATACTCATGTAATACATTACCCCATACCCAGTATTGTGTGACATATTCCTTCTGTAGAAGTAGCTGTTGTCATTGTAGTTTGAGTTGTTGAAGTAGTTCTGTTGTTGGTGGGATGGTGTCGGGTTTTGACCAGTAATTATTTTTACTGTAGATGTATGTAGATGTTCTATAATCCCCATCTGAAGATAATGTTAACAATAACTGACATTGACATAGCATAATGTTTCAGACTATTGGGGATAATGTACCAGAACTCCAATCCTAACTGATGTTGTGAGCTTGTAGATATGCAATTTAAAAATAAATCCTGAAACATTTTAACAATTAAAAATTTGTATCGAGGGTCTCTGCAACAAAATATTTTCAGATGGGGGACCATGGCCAAATTAATATTATTTTGGGGGTCCTTGACATGAGAAAGTTTGAAAACCACTGGTCTAGTTAATGCGTTCCTTGTCTCCACTTGTTCCAGAGTTTGTCAGTCATAGATGATTCTAACCCTGGCAGCCCCAGTTCAGACATCTCAGGGTTAGTCGCTGAACCCAATCTGTCTGGGCGCTCACACACTTTAACCTTCTCTTCCAATGAGGTGAGTGCTCTCTTTGTTGCACACCAACAAAAGCTGTGTGGGATGCTTGGATGTGTCTGAAAGCAGACATTCTCAAGCATGCTCTTTTGAGATGTCCCCCCCCCCTCCTTCCTTCTTGTGGCTATGATTTTATATTATGAATGAAGAGAAGAGCACAGAGGTGCATGCATGTGTTGAAGTTGTCTGTAGTGTGTTAAAACAAGTCTTGGCTTAGTTCTTTTTTTTCTGCCATAGAATAGGTGTAGTAGAATAGTTGGTGCTTAGTGTTGTGTCAAGCTTTCATAGAGCCTTTGTATTTCTATGCATGGCCAAATATGTGCAGTTGCTGAACTTTCAGGTAATTATTTCTCTGAAATCATTCAATGTATGCAAGTTACAGTTACATTCGTATTTTACTGACATGCTCCCGGTGTGTTCCTATTCCATACTAGCATGCATGTTCTTAGCACCATTCCATTGAGTGTTTTATACACATATTTCACTTCTCAGTGGTTAGTATCAAAGTATTCACTGACCAAGATTATTTTTGCCCTTGAATGTAAATAAAAAATTCCCCCAAATAAATACTTTATGACCCATTTCCCCCTAATTAATCTTATTCTTGATACATGATTGTTTGATGTATAAAACAAAAGCACATGTGGTGGTGATCCCTATTGAAATAAACAGAGAATGCCCTCTATATCATTTACATTTTCAGTGTTACACATTTAGAAATGTTATATTTAGCGCAACAAAAGGTGGGAAAGTTATGAATATATACGTTGGCGTGTCGGTCAACACTGTTTTCTGATTATGTGCTGCTTCTCTTCTCTGCCTTTGTTCTACAGACCTTGGATGACGAAACACTACCTACAGGAAAGGACTATCAATGGCAAAACCGGCCTGTTGCTGACTGGACTAATCAGCAAGTCTGTCATTGGTTGATGGGCATGAATATGGACCAATACACACCAGAGTTCACAGCCAAGGGAGTGGATGGCCAGCAGCTTATGTACCTGGACAGTGACAAATTGAAGGTGAAATAGCAGCACAATTGCTAGAATAAAGAGTTCTTAAATAAAGATGGAGGTGATGGAAATACAACCTAATTCATACTGCAATCTTCCTCTGATCAGGATTTGCCTTTGACTGCCACCATATGGCCAAAACCATCTCTGCAACAGCAGAGGGAGATGATCATGTAACCAACTAGAAATTTTGATGTCTGGGATAGTTTCAACTTAGTTACATACACTTGCATGACACGATTAGCTCCCACTTAAACTGTCAAATTAAATAATGATGGAAAACACACTGCCAGCTGTTGCAGCCTCATTCTCACAAACAGACACACTTAATGTTGCACTTATTTCAAAACATGGATGCCGTACAGCAGCGTTATTTACGTTTTTTTGTTTCATTTCTGTCAGGCCCTTGGCGTGTCCAGTCAGAGTGACCGTTCGACCATCAAGAAGAAGCTAAAGGATATGCGCAAGGCCCAGGAGAAGATGGAGAAGCAGAAGGAAAAGAGAGAGAAAGAGGCTCGGCGGAGTGGCAGGCTGCCTGCCAGCACAGACTCTGTCTGCTGAGCTGTTCCTAGCACAGTCTGAAAGGTCTCAGCTGGACACTAAGACATTTCTTTTACACGCCAATATTGTACATTTGCTTCTATCAAAGGCACATGTTTAAATGCCACTAATGACTATAGGCCATGTTGTGAAATAGGTGACTATTTCTTTTTGCTATTACAGTTACGGACCGTATACAGTGCCAGGAACCATTTCCTTCTCAATCCCTCCGTACACATAATTAACACTTTAACACCTCTCTGATTAAACCATTTAAATTGTGACTATACTATAATAAGAGAGGGGTGGCAATGTTGGGTATGTGACCAAAAAGGTAACCAACATTGTTTCTTTTGTACCACTATAAAGCTATAGGCTATAAATAAAATGTAGTTGAGGCAGACACACCTTTACCTATGGAAGTAAAATAAATATACTATACTGCTTTTTAAACATTTTATATTTTATTTTTGCTAGTATAACCTGCCTGTAGCCATGTACTGTACAGATCTTTTTTGCAAGAACAGCTATTGTACAGTAAAAAGATAAAAGCACTATATTGTCTTTTAAGCTTCAAGGGGTGAGATGGTTTTTAAGTGTATAAATGTTTTATACATGTGCCTATTAACTGCATAACATTTGAAAAGAAAAATGGAAATATGATTAAGGTTCATTTTATACTGTATTCGTTTTTCTACTAAGTAGAATAGCAAGAATGAGAACATTTGTGCTGAATGAAAAAACAAAAAAACAAATCATGTAGTGATGACAGGAATGCTGCTTCAACTGTGTCGGGATAGAACACAACCTAACTTACACTGTTTCTACGGCCATGACGTTCACAAAAATAGTGGGGTTTTCCATCAGAATGCAAGTTACTTTCAGTGAGAAACACAGTCGTATATCAAAATATACATTAGGCGTATAACTACACTGTGGTGCAATGCAACTTAACATGTTGCATTTATGAAATGGTACCAAGTTAATTCTACACAACATGCTGGTCTGATACGCCTTACTGGGCTGTGAAAAATGAGATGTACTTGTGACGAGGAATCTTCTGAGTAAGGAACCAAGATGTTTGTGTATTTGTGACTGATTGTTCAGGAACACAAGTGTTTATTGCAAAAGAATTGAGCACAATTTAATTTGTATATAGTAAATTGGTGGACTGCAAGGAAGTTTTTTGCCTCTTGAGACACAACCAGATTTATTGGTACAGTATACAGTAAAAGCAGCATCAATAAACTAATTTTCACTTTAAGAGATGCAGTCATGTTATAATATCCCTTGCCTCATGCTCCTGTCTTCATTGTAGATACATTTACACTCATGTGTGAGCAGTGGCATGTTTTGGCTTCTTGTTTTCCTTGTCAGTTCTGGAAAGAGTATTGGTTCTACAAGGCTACCGTGTTGGAATATAAGTTTTATCCCCATTACTTTGATTATTTTTCATTTGAAAATATTTGATATATTTCCAGATACTCCATCAGTCTCCCCTCCTGGCAACATTGAGCTTTAACCGAGCATCCATATTCTGGGCTAACAGTCAACGGAAATCCACAAGCTCAGATGTAAGACGTTTAACACATGGCTGGCACAATTAAGTGCAGAACAAAATTACCTGCCCTAGGCCACTGAAGTGTATTGTATATTTACTTTAGCTCCAGCCTTTGGTCAAGGGCAAAAGCATGTACTCAATATGAGCATAGTTGGAGCTTGTTTTGTTTTTTGAGATTTGTTTTTGGCTTTTCTGCCTTTATTGATAGTATCAAGTGAAGTGAGAGAAGGGGAGACATGCAGCAAAGGTCGTCATCAACAGGACTCGAACGCACAACACGCTGTCAGGCCAAAGCCTATATGTGGCAAATTGTGGCATGCACCTGGACCACTTGGCCAGCGGGCCCCCCTGTTTTGAGTATTTTTATGCTTTTTCTTTAGTATAGACGGGAAACTTGAGGGGAGACATGCAAGACTTCACAGAAGGATCATTATTGTTAGGTTTAAACGCCAGGTACCCAATATAGAGCAGTTCTGAGACAGCTGCTATCTGGTATACTGTATGTCACTGCAGGCTGAATCACGTGCCTGCCTTCAGAAGGGAGACAATGAATGTCAGATGAGTCTTATTTATAAATAAAATTTGAAAATAACATGGATCAACAATTAATAGTTAACTAGGGCACCGAGTCAGTAACAATGGAAGTTGGAGATCCATGCTTGCCCAAAGGCCAGCTCCATATATGGAGCATGGGCAGGGTAGTTGTCCAGAGCCCAAGTAGAGGCCTTTTGTGGTGGTTCTGAACAACCGTGGGTCCGATGGACTCGACACCAGGCACTGCACTCCCTGTGGGGGTGTGGAACAGCCTGGGAGGCAAATGGTTCTCAAGTTACATGCATTACAGCCATACACAGACAGAGACATGGTGCATTTATATCGTTTAATTTTTATTGTCAACAAGTAAGTCCCCCATATGCTCCATTCAACAATACTGTATGGAATTGACAGAAAATGGTAATATGTAACAAGGTGAGATCTAATTACCACCTGAAGAAATTCTTTTAAGGAGTGTTTTCAAAGTAGCAGCAACTGCTTGTAATGACACCTATGGCATTACCTACCTACTACCTCAATGATCCCATTAAATACAATATAGCTTAGTTGAACACTTGTTTCTTATTCTTAAACCTCTGACCAAGCATAAGTCGACAAAATACAATCCACACACATACAGAATAAATACTGTATGAATGTAAATACTGCACGAATGTTTCCAAAATAAAAGCAGAAAGTAATCATGCCATATCAAAATGTTTTGCTTTCCTCTATTCTAAAAAAGAAAGAAAATAACATTAAAAAACGTATTGTTCTTATGAAATGTGTGGCACTGTCACACATTCCTTATACTCTGTATAATGAAAAGGAAATGAGAGCATAGCTGATTTAATGCAACACCTTTAAAATAAAGGAGAACGGAAAAAAACACAGCATCTTTCCTTCACTGCACACCAAACCAGTGTTGTAACAACTGTTTTCACTTGTAGATCCCGATGTGCATCTAAAAACTACGAAATGTTGTCATGTCCTTTGGCTCCTTGCTTGGTACACACCAGTCATCTGCCTCCTGGATAGTCTTATAGTGTTTCCAAGCTGACTTGTTGTATACAGGTAACCTCTCAATGGACTCCGTAGACAGAGCCTACACACATTTTGGAGTTATTGTTATGGGAAAATGCAGTTAATAAATAACGCATTAAAAGGAAGAAAAGGTTGTAAAAGGGACATGCACATAGTTGATGTAATAGTACTGACTTACCCGTATGTAGATCACAGCATCTGTGCCATAGCCCTCCATGGAGTACAGCTTTAGGTCCCCTTGAAAGTACCTTGCATAGAGTCTTGAGATTGGTAGACCATACCCATAGCCAGCCTTTAGTAAAAAGTAAGAGACTTATTACTTTTTATTATCAGTTATTATCATATAAATCAAAGGCAGATCAAATACTGTATATTCCTCAGCCAAAAGTGGTGTGATATTTATGGTTATATTAAAGGGACCACAGCGTTAAGGCTGCACATTATCATAACGTTATCGAGGTATGAACATGCGTAATATCAGTATCGCAAAAAGGCAACGGTAACGTGATATGATATATCGTCAATACTGTATATCGTGAGTGATATTGACTTCTATTGAAATCTTGAAAATCTGATAATATTAACTACACAAGTACACATGCATCACCTAATTTTGTTTTCAAGTTTCTGTAAGTTGATTTTCAAATCGAACTGGATTGAATGGAATCCAATTTCTTTCAAGAAAATCAAACAACTCACCAGAGGAGCAGCACGTGATGGCTCCATACTGGGCCGTGGGGCAGTGGAGTAGGTATATGTGAACAGTCTATCAATTTTCCTTAGTGGCACCCCTCCACCGCGATCGCTCACCTGAGGAAGAAATTCAACACAATGCAACAAATTATAGGCTTATCTGCAAACACTCCAAACCATGCGTGTGCTGTCTTCTTAAAATGTTTGCACTTTGCACCGCCATGTCTCTTTCCAATATTGGCGTGGCCTGGACAGGACTACTGGAGCCCTTGCTGTTTTTTGTTACTGTTGGACAACAGTAAGTTACTTTAGCCGAGAAAACACTCCAATCCATGCAAGGTTAGTTCTAGGAGAGGAATAGCAAATTAGAATGAACCAATGCCTTACCTTGACAGTCAGGTCTTCGGTTCCGAGAGAAACCTGAGCATGGATGGGAGGATACTCTATAGAGTCCCCATGTAACTCCATGGTGGCTCGCATGGCATTCTAGAACAATGGAGACAACATTCAAAATGATCAAATTATCTCCTTTTCGTCATGAAAATGCAAAACTTTGCCCCAAAAACATTATGTACTGATTAACATTAGAAAAGCAATGTGCAATTTTCTGTGGGAAAGGTACATTCTAAAAAACAACTTCCTACCTTGAACAGTTCAAACACCATGTGGTACAGATGGGATGGAACATAGACTACAGATTTCCCCTCTTCCTTTACTGTCGGAACAAAAGTTAACTATAAATTATATTGGGCAGACAGACATGCATGTGAATGCAATGTAAATACCCTGGATTTAGCAAAGATGCTAGTTACATCCGCAGTCCCCACACAATACATAAAAATATTTTAATTAGTAAAGTAAATAAAAGCAGAACAGGCAGACAGTGTAATACATTACATTACA
>OOFJ01111719.1:0-10421 GCA_900323375.1 Benthosema glaciale
TGTGTGTGTGTGTGTGTGTGTGTGCGTGTGCGTGTGCGTGTGTGTGTGTGTGTGGTGTTGTCATTGGACTCTGACCCTCCACGCTGGACGCTGGAGAATATTCCACCGCCTGTGTGTGAGTGTGTGTGTGTGCGTGCATTGATCGGAGTGTCTGAAGTGAAGTCATAAAAGTGGATCGACAGCGCGTCATTGACTTTTGATTATGAGTTCATGGTGCTCAAATTTAGGATAGAGTTCAGTATCTGTCCTGAGAAAACATGATTTAGTTTATACAGTATATATCATGATTTATTCACATAATTGGCATTGGCAATTAATCATCAAATAAAATCATAAAAATCACCATGTAGCCAATCCACCAATTTAGGCCTCTCCATGTCGCATCAAACATCTCTCTCAAATCAGTTTGACTTGATTTGACTTTTCTGTTCAAATAAAGCATAAGGGGGACTTATGGCAAGTACTAACAGGTACAAGAACAATGTCTTGCCTGCCACTTTATAAACCTGCCGAAGACCAAACTGTGTGACAGTACATGTCAGGACATGAGAGGTGAGACAAGGTTATGGAATCTAGTAAATCACTGTGGCTTACTCAGAGAAAACAGTAGCATGTGTCCTATCAGTAAACATCACAAGGATCCGGTGGACCCTGTGTGTGCATATTTAGTTGACAATCAGTGCTTGAATTTTGCTGTTTACCTTTTTCTTTCTTCACTTATCAAGTCATTATACGTGTTTTGACGTGTAGGTAAATATTGACTTTGAGCTTGAGAAGGAAATGAATCAACAGCTGTGTTCATATATGCATGCCTTTATTTTTGTCGATAATTTAGAACAATTACAAAACAGTAACACGTCAGTTACACTTTCAAACAACACAGCACAAGACAAAAACAGTATGTACACGCTTGATGAGTGCAGATCGAGGCTGGCTTGCTGTCTCCAAACCTTGCACAGAACAATAAATACAATACGCCCTCTGTTCATTTCTTATAATACAGTTCAGGTAATGACATGAATTATTTGGATGCTTGACTGAGCCACACGTATAGGTAGACCAAACAAGGCCCACATCTTTAATAAATCATGGATCATGTCGAGGTCAAGGGTCTTAGTTGGCGTTGACGAACGACTGATAGAGGGAGCTGAGCTGGGCCTCGAGGTCCCGGGCATAGGGGTCCAGCTTCTCTTTCAGGTCCTCGGCGTAGGGGGCGACCATCTGCTTGACAAGCTTGGCCCTCTGGGCCAGTTCCACCTGGATGTTGTCGGCCATGGGCGACACGGTCTGCTTGAACTCCTTCAGCCTCTCGTCCACCTTCTGCTTCAGCTCGTCCGTGTAGGGCCCCAGCTGGGCCTGCAGCTCCTGGAAGCTCTGCTCCAGGCTGGCCGTCAGCTCCTCCCTCTTCTGCTCCAGGGTGACCCTCAGCGTCTCGGTGTCCAGGGACTCGGCGTAGGGGGCCAGCTCCTGCTTGAGCTGCTCCAGCCTCTGCTGGACCTGGGTCTTCATCTGCTCGGCGTATGGCTCCAGCTTGCCCCGGACGCTGGTCAGGTCCTGGCTGATGCGTTCCGTCAGCACCTCGGCCTCCTGGGTGATCTTGGTGACCAGGTCCTGGGCCATGGGAGGAAGCTTCTCCTGCAAGGAGACCGCATACTGGCTGGCAATGTCGGCGCTCTCTGTGAGACGGGCACTGGGTGGTAGAGAGAGAGAGATGGGTGGGATAGTTATTATTCATGATGACAGGTCATCATGAATCCATAGAGTTCTGCGTAATACAAAGCCAATGTCGTGAAATATACTGCAGCATGACAAGTGACATGAGATGCGAAAGGTTACGAGACTTACTTCACTTCCAGGCCAAACTGACTCTTCCTGATCATCTGGAGTGTGTCATCAGCTGTCTGGGTTGCCTTGGAGACATAGTCCCAGAATGCATCCGTCAATACTTCCAGCTGTGGTTTGGGTTCATCAGCATAGAAGAGGTTGGCATGGCAGCCTGGTACATGGAGAGGATGTTGTTAACTCCATGAGCACTGATGATTTTGTGTTAAATTGCCACATCTGCCACTGTTATCCGGCACCATACTGTATACACTGCACCTGCTGCCATTGCTAACCTCACCTTTCCACTTCCCCTCGTGTCTGACTTCAGCTTTCACTTTTTCTCCTTGCTCATTCCTCTATTTCTATTCTTCATACCCCTTTTTGAAACTACAAAATACTGTAGCTTGCCTAATTTCACCCACTTTGTACCAGTAAACCTGTGTGACAATGATGATTTCAATTCAGATACACGTTTCTTTAGCTTATTGTTGTAGAGAAGCCATGCTAACCTGTTTGGCATATTATATTACCAAAAATGCAAGGTATTCTGTGAAACTGGACATTACAATCAAATTATGTTATGTGAGGAAAAATTAAGCTTACCAGACAATACCGCAATAGCAAGCACCACGAACACCTTCATGACTGCGTCTCTTCCTGAAAAACAAGACAAAACACCTGATCACGTTTAAATTCAATGAGGACTTGAGTTCCTTTCCGTTCCCATCATAATATTATGTGTTGAAGCCTGGTTTAATTCCTACCTGCTTCCCCCTGTGTGGATCTCTGAGAGGTCAGTGTGTTTGCGAGTGTTGTCTGGCTGCTGCTTTGCTGTATATATACTGCAGTCAGGTGAGTGTTGTAGCAGAGGGCCCAAAGTCCAGGAGTCACTGCCAGGTTGTCACTGCCACGCTTATTCTGTTGCTGCCACACCTCTGGCTATACCATCACATGATACCTGATGACAGTAGTGGAAAAAGTACTCAAATGTCCCAATTCAAGTTTTCAAATCTTTTTGAAAATAAGTGATGTACAAGCTCACAATTTGTTGCATTGTGAGCTTGTAGATCGCCTACTTTTGAATATGTATAAGGGCTGAAGTGGTTTAGTGTGTTTAACAATATAAACAAATTTGTAGAAGTTGAAAATTGGAAATACACTATATGCTGTAAATAACAAGAGAGACAATTCAATACTATCCAATAATAATAATAATAATAACACATTTCTGTCACTGTGAGTGCCACACATTGTTCATAGGATATGATTCTATGTTTGAAACAGTTACACAGTTAACTCAGATAACCTCAAGCAAACACTACTGTAACTCAGATAACCTCAAGCTCACCCTATATTGGACTTTGTAATAAGGTCAAGCAATGAGACGGAAACAACTATAGATGCTCCTACGTTCTTGAGTATAATAGGTCATGTTTTGAATTCTTTCCTGACTCCTCAACAGTGCCGAATGGTATTTGTGTGATGTTTACGGGAGCAGGGCAAGTAATATATGTTTTCTATGAACTGAAATCTCTCGGGGTGCAGGAAAGTGTTGAAATTCTGAAGAAAATCCCTTTAATCGTTTGCAAGTATATAAATAAAGCATTCAAAATGTACATGCTGAGCCCACGTCTTTTTGACAAATCCTGAAAATAGCATGTAAACTCTGGTGAACTTTGCTCTGCAACAATGGCTGTTTGCTTCTTCATAAACTAGCGGTACAGGTCAGCTACCCTTTGGTCAGTCTATTGACACATAGCAAGATTGGACACAGACTAATAAGGGATTATAAAAGCATAAAATAAAAGTCTGATATCAAAGTCATTGGGGGGTAAAAGGCTCAGTCTTCCCAGGTTACATGAGGCTGATAAAAAAGCTAAATGAAGAGTCCTGAATTAACCTCGTCCTAGCAAGTGGCCTTGCAATTTGAGTGTCAGGATATCACTGTTTGAAATATTCATTCTCAAATCACACACGAAACAATTACCCTGTTATTATAACTGTGTCTACAAAAAAATAAAATAAATGTAACTGCATCATTAAACAATGAAAGCCAATGCTTCGGAATAGCAGTAACCTGATTACAGAAACATCCATGTGAGCAAACATGGTTTCGATTTTCGGGTTAAGGATGAAGAATAACTCAGTTACATCTACATTTCTGCTGGAGAAACCTGATTACTTGTGTAGCCTTATTCAGGTTTATTAATAGCTATTAAGGGTGAACAACATGTGCACAACAAACACATCAGATACTCAGACACATCAGATACTCAGATCATATCTGCTGATACCGATTATGACCGATTCCGCTATTATACAGATTATACTGCCTTCAAACATTGAGCCATTGACAGTCAAATTATTATTGTGTCGTCAATATCTGTGTAAATAATCAAGATTATTTTGAGACAGATCCGATACCGATATGACATTTTCATGGCCGATATGGTTGATTTCGATATGCTAACAATTATATCGACGATCACTATATAGGTACACACCAAGCGGATTCGTCAAAGATTCGGCGGCGGAACAAGTCTGAAGGCATCTGAAAGACTATCCCGCCGACAAGGTCCTGTCGATTGTCGTTGAATATCACCGTGACGACTGGTCGTCGGAACCTGTCGATGAAGAACCGAGTATGTTTGGTCAGTTGCCGACCTCGGAAGCCGTCGATATCTATGTGGTAGTGATGAGTGGGGTAAATAATCCATAGCTGACTACTGGTGTCAGCCCAAACTGGTGGGTCTGGTGGGAGTACTGGTGGGTCCAAAGCAATTAAGCTTGAGTAAAAATGCTATGTGTGTTATTCTGTGAGTGAAACAAGCGCCCAGGTCTATGAAAACAAGCCCAAAAGAACCAACCAGTTTCACTACTTGAGCCCCATTACAGCATTTTTGTACAAGAATCGTGAAAAGCAAATAGCCCAAATTAGCACTTTCACTTCAGAAACAAGCTCAAACTAAAGCAACGTGCAACTATGAATTTCGGAGGCCTCACAGTTTCATTGCAAACCTGCCATGCAGGCTACTTTGCATGCACAAAAACAATGTTTCATTGGCAGACTGATTTGTGCTGAACCAATCTGGGAACCCATCGTCAAATATTCGGGAAAGCAGCGACATGTTCCTCGAAATGTGTTGACGTACAGTATAGGCAACAGTCTGTCTTCAGAGACTAGTGCTGAACTAAATGCTAGTCTGTTGCAATCTGTGACAGGGACCCTTAGTTGTAGTGTATGCTCAACAACTTTAAATGACCCGAATAAATAAACAAAATGAACACATTCTGAACGCACTACATTCAGTAAGACATCTTTTGATTACAAGATACAGATGTTTATATGGTGCTTTCATAGGCTTTTTGTGCTAAAGAAGCGTTTCACCCCACTGTTACCTGTAATTGTGTTGTGACAATAAAGTTGATTGATTGTTTAACTATGTCAGGAGAACAACTGTCTCTCGACATTGATAAGACCAAGGAAGTGATTGTGTATTATAGTAGGCTGAAAGGTGAACACGTCCCATCTACATCGACAGCATTGTGGTGAAGAGGGTCAGTGACTTTGGAGAGGACCCTAGTATAGGACCCTTTTAGAGCACAAATGTATAGCTGGGGTTTATAGGACCCAGGGAACATAGGACCCTGGGAATAAGACCCTTTGTTATGTTCCCATTCATAATAAAGATGTAGAACGTACTGTAGGACCCTGGAAACTTAACGTCCTAGGATGCATGTCCCCTAGACTGGTTCCCAACACTGGGTTCTTTGGCATAGGGAGCTGCCGGCAGGATCCGCCGGGAGAAACTACGCACCTGTGCGACATGATACTAATATATTAGAGGGACAGACAGACAGAGAGAGGAGTGTGTGTACGTACGTGTGTACGAGTGTCTGTGTCAATTTAATAAGGTCTAGGCGAACTCTATGCCAAAAATAGGTGGTGTCAGCCACAGACTTTTCTTTTCCTTCCTGGAAATAAAAGTCTGTGTTTCCGAGGCTACATGTCCCCTTGATGTAGGATTCTCAAATTATGTATGCACCCCATGTTTGAAAGCTACAGAAAAGTGTTTACTGTACCCATTCGTAAATGTGCAATCCCACAATCACCTTCCCGTGACCCTGCTTAGTTTTGAGAATAAAGCAATAAGCAACAACAGGTGTCAGGTTACCGGGTATTTTATAATGGCTGAGAGGCGTAGTGAGACCAGACTGTCCGACCCTCTCAGACATAATAAAATACACGATAAGCTGGGACCTCAAGTGGCCTATTGCTTTTCTAAAACGGTTACAAACATATAGCATATTACCTAGTACAACTATTAAATTCGCAAAAGTAGCTATGCTTTGCATCTACCAGACCTATCGTGGATAAACGGTTTTGTTTATGTTTGTGTCTTTAAAATGTTGCATTCTGTTAAGTACCACTTTGAGACTAGTACACAAGAGGGGTCTTTCAAAGATCAAGCTAGCAGACAAGGCAGAGTCAATCATGTCCAGGTATGCAACCTCTGAACTCTGACTGATGAATCAGATACGTGGGAGGCTGGGAGATGGACAAAAGTAAAACGTTATAGCAAGCGTTGTATAGACCCCTTGCGGACATGGATCAACAAAGTAGGGTTTAAAAGTGGTGAAAATATGACTTATAATAAAGCACAAATGGTGAAAATATTGGTTTTGGTACATGTGTTCAAAATACTCAGGAGAGTATATCTGTGGAGTAGTTTTGCACGATACCGAAACTGAACCTTGTCCTGCTATTTGGCTGCCACTCCTTCAAGTCCCGCTTATGATGACTTTTGCTGCATGTCTCTCCCTTCCTCTCTCTCCCTCTTTCCTGTCTATCTTCACTTGAAACTATCAATAAAGGCAAAAAGCCAAAAACAAATCTTTAAAAAAAAAAAAACACCATTTACCATAGCAATAACCATATTACTGTGTATGCTGGACAGTGTAAACAAGGTAAGGTTCCCCAATTTGGTGCAGGTACAGAATGAATAGAACCACAGGCTGATGTAACAAAAGTTTCAATATTTTTCAACATATGTAGGAAAATATATTCAAGTTAATGTACAAAAGGGAAGAGGGGTTATTAGCTGGGAAATCATGATCCTAAAAATGGGACTGAGCCCAATTAAGCTTAGGCATGTGGTATAGGGTGAATGCTTCAGGCCCTATTTGGGTGGTGTGACAAGTTTCTTCAAGTACTTCTTGGAATATTGGTATATCAACTAGTAGCGACTGGCGAGACAAAAAACAATCAGGGGAGACCAAAACAAAGCAACACCGAAGAGCATTTATTTTTTACCATCTGGTCTAGAGTCTAGAGTCTTCTCTTCACTGGCCCGCCACCATTAATTGCACAGCGCAGACGAAAATGAAAGCCTGGGTATCGAGGCTATAGTAGCTTAGTAAAAATGTTATTGTATTTTTTTATGTCCAATGTAATTGTATTTAGTTCATAAAGTTAACATAATTATAACTACATGCATTTGAAATTAAATACAAAGGTTACTTTTCAGGATTACAAATCAAATATAGCAAAAATAGCTTTTGAGCTTATAGATTGGATATTTTTGCTACGATAGTATATGCAATGTAGCCCTCTGGAGTGAGTGTTGAAATATAGTGGCATCATCAAAGTTGCCCAACCCTGGTCTAGATCATGCCTAGACCGGATCACACGGGTGGTTTTATAACACATACTAGGCTTTCCTCCGAGGTGGAAAGTCTGGTGACGCAAGGTATTAAAGTCTGTTATGTGTAACCACATGGATTTGAATCGGCTCTCTGGTGTGTGCTACAGGCTGAGCTCTGGGAAACCATACATCCACTGCTCATTGATTAATACCTGCTTGGCTATTCGGTTACATCTACAGTATAATATAGAATTAGATGATATGGGTATTGGAATTCACATCATGATAGTTGAGCTCTTGTGCTTAGATTAAGGCAGTAGTGGCTCAGGAGGTAAACAGTCTGTCTCGGAAGGTTCCTGATTCGGCTCCTGTGTCGAAGTGTCCTTGAGCAGGATTAACCCCTAGCCTAACCTCTCCCGATGAGCACGTTGGTGCCTTGCATGGTTGCCATCAGTGCATGTGTGAATGAGGGTGAATGTAATGCACATTGTAAACTACTTTGGAGTAAGGTGCTATATCCTATATTAGAATTTGGAGGGTGGGCAGGTGGACCACGTTGTCATGCTCATGTGACCATGACTCACAGCCATAAAAGGAGCCATTTACCTTTTTAAAAAAGAGATCCATATGGCAATATTTACCTGGTAAATGGTGCATTTATATAGCGTCTTTACAAGGCGCTTTAGATTCATTAGTGCATTCTACATTCACCCATTCACACACACATTCATACACCGATTGCGGCAGAAACCATGCAAGACACAACCAGGATATCGGGAGCATTTTGGGGTTAAGTGTCTTGCCCAAGGACACTTCGACATGTGGACAGGAGGAGCCGGGATTCCAACCGCTGACCCTTGGATCATTGGACGACCTGCTCTACGTCCTGAGCCACAGCCGCCCCTACCTGTCAAACTTTCTCTGTCAAAGTGTTTCAAAAACATTCTATTAACTGTTATGTTGGGGCTTAAAATGTAAAATCTTCCTAAACCAACCCTAAAATCTGTTTTAATAATGACATCACGTAGTACAATTGGAAATGGTAACCCTTGATGCCCTGGCCTACACCGTGCTATCACAACAATATACCTTTTCAAAGAATTGACGCCATCTAGTGACTGTTCACTTGATTAGGCACAAAACTTGCGCTAAAACAAATTTAATGGCTAAATTGCACCAAAATGCTGAAAATAAAATGCTTTGCCTTAAGCCGGGAAGGGGGACCATTTTGGTGCTACACTATAGCATTTTTTTTTTTTTTTTCTGCCTTTATTGATAGTATCAATTAAGTGAAGATGGACAGAGCGAGAAGCAAGGGGAGAGACATGCAGCAAAGGTCATCATGAACGGGACTCGAACATGAGACATGCTGTCAGGCCAAAGCCTATATGTGGCATGCGCCTGGACCACTTGGCCAGCGGGCACCTACAGCTAGCATATTGTATAGCCAATAGCCTACAGCTACTGTATAGTACCTTTCCTGAACTAAGCTGAACCACACACCCACCAAAAGAAGTGTACAGCACTACAGCCTATTGGGATTTTTGGAACACAGCTAAATCGGTCATGAAAATGTCAATCACTGTTGTTTGTTCAGTATCTGGTTGCAAAATCTGCCACCACCCACCATCCACCATCCACCACCCACCAGCATCAACGTGTGTATGGACAGGGCATGTTGAGGTTTGTCTCTGCTTGTCGGTACATTCAAGATTACCTTCTTCCTTAACCCATTAAGACCCTGAGTCTAAATCCTTAAAGTTTTCTGAAAAGGTTGTGTTTCTTTATTCAGTGGTGCTCAAACTTTTTCATGTCAAGGACCACCCAAAATGGTATGTATTTGGCTGCGGACCCACATCTCAAAATATTTTGTCCCAGGTACCCCCAGATATATAATATATATTTAAAATAAAAAATAAATAATAAATGCAAGCTGGCAGTGTGACATGACACTGTGAGCTAGAAGAACAAAAAAGGGAATTTTCAAATAGCATAAAATAGGCTTATAGTGCTTATGGAGAACAGCTAAGGGGCATCTATGAAACAATTCAAGGCCGTATGTTGGGACAGGATTATAGGCTGATTCAGGGTACATGTGTTTTGGTGTGGATTTCTCTTTTAAGCGGTTAAAAGTTATTGCTCTTCCTCCTCTATCATCTCCACTACTCTGCTGCCCACCCACGCTATATCTTACTAACTGACACATAACATTCTTCCAGGCCCAGCTGTCACAGACATGATACAACATACTTTACCCTTACAAATGCCAACATGTTTTATTACTTATGAGCACCAGAACATTACTTTTTAATTTATTTAATATTTAATCAAAGGTAGGCTGCATGCATGCTCTCTCCTCAGCCTCCTGCAGTCCACAATCAACTCCCTGGTTTTGTTGACATTGACAAAAATATATTTTATAAGTTTTATATGTTTTCTTAATGTATTCCATACATTCCATAGGGCTGGATCACACATGGACAAATTACATAATCAGGTTGGGACAACAATTGACAAGAACGGCAGTTCATGAGCATTGATTGAAAGTTTTATTTCACAGTATGTAGAATGGACACATTTCAAACGAAAGCACAAGTCAATACAAAAACTGCTACTTTGTGGATGAAATCATAATAAAGCACTAAGACTGATTGATTGATTGATTGATTGACTGACTGACTGACTGACTGACTGACTGACTGACTGACTGACTGACTGACTGTTTGACTGACTGACTGACTGACTGACTGACTGACTGACTGACTGACTGACTGACTGATTGATTGATTGATTGATTGATTGATTGATTGATTGATTGATTGATTGATTGATTGAAAATTTGTATTAACAGTTTGGAGAATCACAGTACAAATTCAAGCACAACTAAAACAAAGTCTGTTAGCTGTGAGTGGGACAACACCATAAGCATTTATACTTGTTTACAATAGGGCC
>OOFJ01111720.1:0-12952 GCA_900323375.1 Benthosema glaciale
TTCCTGGGATCATTTAGATTAGGACGGCAGAGGAAAAGTAAGAGGCCGTGAACTTCTGAACCCCCTCCCTCAAATCCTCAGCGAGCCTGAAAAACAAGCGGGAGCAGCAGCAAGTCGGCACGCTTCCTCCTCGTCGTTCAACTCTTGAGTTGGTAGGAAACGTAACGATTTTTAGAAGATGGTTTCTGCGCTTAAAGTCTGGCGTTAAAGAACTTAGCGTTGAAACGCCACTCGGCTTTTTCAACGGCTCCTTAAATGGCAAACGGGTGGTTTTTGGACGATGCGTCACTTGCAGAGTGGCATGAGGATCTCAGACGGAAGGATTCTCAAGGCGTGACTCGTGGACAAACCGGGACCCCCCCGGCTTACACCGCCACCATGAGATGATTCTTTTTAGGAATTACCTTTCTTATCGCAGAGCACACAAAAAAGAAATTATTAAACGCGACCAGCATTGAATATTCTACTCAATGTCATTTTGAAGTTCCAGCGAAAAAAGGAAACAAAATATACCTTTTCTTTTTTAATATTTTAGAAGGGGCTGATGCTTTGGCCCCGTGTTTTTTGGGCAGAGGATTATGAGAATGTTTATTTTTTGCTTCTTATGTATGCTTAGATTTGGCGATGGCTTTAAAAGGACGGCTTTGCTTAAAGGGGAATTCTCTTGTGAATGTTGGGAACTTTAACCTCGACGTCGTACAAAATCCCTGTTTTTAAAGTGACTGAAGCAACGAGGAGGGAGGGGGTAGAAACCTGGTGTCTTTAGCGAGATGTCGGTGCATTAATTATCCACAAGCGTCCCTATTTTGGGTCGAACATTCGGCAAAAATAGCCAACCTGCAAGGTCATACCGTGTTGCAATGCGGCACGTTTGGGCTGGGTTGTGGACTGGTTATTTTCTGCAAAGATACTTTGGTCTATAGGGGGAAAAGTTAGGAGACTAGACTTAGTAGAGAGCCCTGAGGAGTTAAAAAAAAAAAGTATATAGGGTTTAAGTGATTAAACCAGTAAGGAGAGGAAAAGGAAGGTGGCTTAGGTTGGAAGATTCAGAACGCAGCATAGCCCAAATGTCACAGGACAAAATATTTGTTTTCCCCAAGATGTCTGGGGAAATAACAAGGGAGTGCTTGTGTTGCTTCACATGATTTAAACCATTCTGTTCACCACAGCTTGCCAACTCAGATGGCACGTGCAGGCTATCGGCCGCTTGCTGCAAGCACTCACCAGCCATCGGCCCGTGCTGTCGGCGTGCCTGCCTTGTTGTCAAGTGATGTATGGGACAACAATACATCAAGAAGCGCTCCTCTGACCCAAATCCTAGAGCCTAGTATAGAGCCTAGTATAGATCGATCGATAGTATCATATGTATGTTGGGTTTAATACAGACAAATCATGTGATTTTTAAAATAGTCCCCAACAAATCCGTATTACTGAACTCTACAGTAGCTGTTAACCCCTAGCATCCCTGTTCCGAGGAGGCGCGTGAGAACTTTATGACACGTGAACTTGTAGAGCAGCTATTTCCAGGCATAGAGATTTGGTGTAAAGTTAAAATGTAGGATAGGCTAGTATAGATAGAGCACCGTGGCGACTGCTCAACTAAGTACATCATCTCTGGCGGGTGGAAACCTCATATCAGATCTGCTGCTTTTGGTGCTTTTTGTGTGACGCTGTAGTATGATGAAGTAGGACATTAATTTCCAAAAAAAAAAACACACAAACTTGGAGATAAGAGGTTTCTGCCCGACAGCAATGATAGTTTTTAAGGTGACAGAAGTGAGGTATCCCAGTGATTTCACTGGGATCCCTCACTTCTGTCACCTTAAAAACTATCAGGACAAAAATAAAACAGTGCCTCTAAAACAATCTTCAGACCAAACATGAATGTAGGTGAACCCAACGTAATACAGTACCAGCACACCACACCACGGGGCTCCCGAATCATTACCAAAACATTGATCATGTCATTATTTTATTATGCTTTTTTAAAAATGTAAGATAGTTGCCAAAATTGGCCAGTACTATTGAGATGTGAGGACCGATCAAAGCGAGGTGAGCCACCTTCCTTCTCTTGGGACTAGCAAGAAAGATGTATTTGTCATTGTATGGACTTTTATTTGTTATTCAAGCTTTTTTTTTGACTGATCATGCTTCAGATTTCTGTAGGAACACTATCCCAGAAGTTGTGACCCAGGTTATTTATATGAACTCCTGAATTGCTACGACCATAAATATATATAATTTTGCTTTGATGCGCAAGGTTTTCCTTTGCCGTTTGTGTGCCATGTTGTTTTCAGCTTAGTTACATGATGTACTTTTACTTTAGGTCCTTTTGTGTAGCGGTTGGTTTGACAACATCAGGTATGTGGACCCCCAGGTGGTCACATTATAATGGACTCATTCGGGTCTGTAACTCTTGAGTGTACAAATGGAATTGTAGCGTGTAAATTGGGGTTATAGTATCTTTAGTTCACTTCTTCTCAACCTTTTTCACGTCAAGGACACCCAAATTGATCTGTACATGGCCGTGTACTCCATCTGAAAAGGTCTTGCCGGTGATCCTCAGAAGAGAAGATTTGTGTGAAAATAAATCTAAATTATTCAACATTTCCCAATATTCTGAAAAAAAAAGTGTTCAGAAATAGCAGATGTACAAACTCACAGTGCGGTAAGCTTGTAGATCTGCTCTCTTTGAATAGCCAACGTATAAATGGATAAGTGGTTAATGATTGTGATAAATTATATATGAACATTTTGCTGGGGGGCCCCCTACTTTGAGAAGGACTGCATTAGGTCACAGACCCCCATACGATACCATTGCTCTTTAAAAATGTTTTAATGGGACCCCCAATCTAGACTGTAAAACCCTCAGTGTTCATTTAACTGAGTGTACAGGTCGACCCATACAGGTGTACACTCAAAAGTTGAAGACCCGGGCGGGTCCATGTGGACCCTCGGTGGGTTCCCTGAACCCAAACAAACGCTGAGAGCCAGTGACGTACGAGATGGTCAAGTCGACCCTATAAAGAGAATGTATGTTTTTATTTCCATTTCCTCATAGTTGAAAGAATTGTCCATCTGTGTAGTTCGTTTCCTGCTTTATATTTTTTACCACAAAGAACAAGATGACAATCACGCTGTCCAGTAGACCTTGACACGTTTTGAGATCGACATGCTTAATAAATAGAAACATTTAGCCTGTTTGATCAGCATTGAGAGTTCTTTGTTATGTTGTTTACTTCACCTGTGCAATGATCTGCAGTCATGTTCCACCACATTCTCTTTGACCTCGAGTCGCATCCATATTGTTTTGAGCATCTTTCAAACAGTCATTTGTTCACGTTTTAATAATTATTGAAGTAAACATTTTAAAGTTGCAATCTTCCAAATGTGTCAGTCAACTTTTACATTTTCAGATTTCTATTTAAGAAACAAAATTAGCATATCTACAAACTCACACCTTGACGTGTTGAGTTTGTAAAAATAATATGGCATTTAGTATATTTGCCCTAAACGCCAAAGTGCAGTAACTACACAAAGAATCAAACCGATAAAAGGCGTTAATGTCTTCAATTATTCATCAGCCAAATCGGCTATTGGGGTACCATATACAACTGATATCAGCACTAACTATTGTCCATCGTACGTAGGGTGGAAACCTCAATGTCCAAAACTTCATGATTCAGATTAAAAAATAGCAAAATTAGGCTTAGTTCAAAGCTAATCTTGATGCTTTGGTACAGTAGTTAAGAGTTGGCCAAAACAAAATTGAGGCCTGGCTGGCCTAACTAATTAGCATAGATTTTAGGCCTGAACCCTTAAAACCAAGAACTCTAGTAGTAGACAGTGACGATATGTTCATGAGGCAATTGGTTTATCCATCTGAATCATGAAGGCTGATTTGACCTTTGAGTCACATAATTCAAGGTCTATTAATGAAAGGTTGGAAAGCGCAGGACTCCTTGCTTCCAATAATTGTGATTCAAAAACGATTAAAAAAAAACCACACAAACCAAATACATCTCTGCACACCAGCTCACTCAACCCACCTGTTCAATGGCAAAAAAATAAATATGTTCAATAATTTTGTGGGAAAACTTTGTTTTTCATGGAAGGTCCAAGAAAGTAAACGTGTGCACTAGTAGTCCCTAAGTAAGACCCCAAGTTGTACACGCACAAATGGCCCAGCAGATGGTGTGAGAACACTGAAAGGAGGGATTCTTCTCCTACAGTATACATTGTCATGTATGTGTTCAGATCCATATGCTGAAACTTGCTGTTTGTTAACTTTATAAAAAGGTATAAAATGCAATGATTGATAAAGTTAATTGACATAATCAACCTATTGTCATGTTTTAATGTGGGGAAGGAATATTTCGCCATTTTCATTGATGTCTTAGTCTTATTTGCAGTGAAGATTAATCGCAGCGTTAACATTGTTCCGTTGTTGTGAAAGTGTCGATAAAGACTGCTCAAGTCAAACAAAGCAAATGTGGAAAAGAAATGCACATTTGTTATTTTAATGCAAATTTCAAAAAAATTACAATATTACACCACTTAATAAAGGCTATTAAATTATATACAAGAGTTTATCTAATCCAGCCCAGTGTCATTTATGACGGGTTAATCCAGAACTTGTTCTGTAATTGAATGTTTCCATTAGAACCAGATGAAAGAAGGTAGGATACCGGTAAACTTTATCCATGGCGCTTTACATAGATTGTGCATTACATTCACACACTGATCGCGGAAACCATGCAAGGCACCTACCAGCACATCAGGAGCAATTAGGGGTCAAGTGTCTTGCTCAAGGACACATCGACACTGACTCTGGGGGAGCCCGGGTTCAAACCGGTTGCCATCCGAAAAGAAGAATGTCCGCACATAAACTGCTTAAAGAAATAGCAGATCTACAAGCTCACATCTTGTACCTGCTATATTTGAAAAATCTTGCAAATGTGAGAACTACTGATTTAGAAGGTATTTGTAGATAGAATCGGCCTCAGGTCTGAATGGGTTAAAGATGGGAGAGCAGTGTATTGTGTGCTGACATTCATTTTTCCTCCATTTAGAACCAGAAAAGTGAGTCATGTTGGAAGTATATATTCCAAGTTTGTTTAACCTGAGCACTGAGGCAGTGGATCAGGGACTCAGCAGTAGAGTGGCTTGTAGATCGGCCGGATGTTCGATTCCGGCCTCCCTTAAAGTTGGTGTCCTCGAACAAGATGCTGAACCCCTAATTGATCTCGATGTGCATATTTGTGACTTGCATGGATTCCTCCACTATCAGTGTGTGTGTGAATGTAATATGCAGAATCCATGTAAAGCGCTTTGGATAAAAGCACTATAAATTCACCATTTACCACTGGGCACGACCCAAATTAGGTTCTGAGAACCTTATCTGAAATCCAGATATAGCGTGGAAACGAATGATCCAGTTCAGTTTTTGTAGGCCTCAAGATCAGCTAGATTATAGTTATATTTACCAATGTACACAGTTTTTAAATGCACAAATATGTTTTCCTTTTTTACATACTGTAGGTAGTTAAACAACTAGGCGACTAGTAAAAATCACTAGAAGTGAAAGCCCTAGCGTGAAGCGATGCATTTTGAACTTGTTTGAAGTTTGAATCCTGAAAAGTAACAGTGTTGGAAATCATGAGGTTTCCACCGACAGACAATGTTACATAGCACGGCTCACAACGGGCCATTAGATGTTTTCTGGTTGGTTTCGCCTGGCTGTTTCTGCTGATGTGGTTGGTTCTGCTGATGTGGTTGGTTCTACTAGTTTTTTGGGTGCCGTTTTCTTCTTGGTGGATTTGTCATGTTTTTTGTTCCCGTTGGTCTTGTCAGGGTGTTTCCCACCATGCTGCTCCTGCTGCTGCCTCTTCATGTCCTCCTGGATCTTGTTCTTGAACCGTTTCTTGTGTCTCCTGATCTTGTCCATCTCTGCTTTCCTCTTTGCCTCCAGGTCAGGATCCTGAAAAGAGAGCAGACCAACCCACCATCAATGTCCCTGCACTGCCAAATCGTCGCTACCTCACGCGTTACAATATTAACGCTTCTGAAGACTTATAAAACATTAGATTTTGTTTCCGGTTAATTTTGGGCTCTTCAAAATAAAATAATCTGGACGCAGTTAGTGACATACAGACTGAATCAATATTGGTAGTCAAAGAGTTAAAACACTGTATGGGGTAATTTTTACATTTACTCAGACTTTTGTGTGGAACCTCGGTTTTTAAGTTTCTTGATTTGATATTTAATTATTTGATATTGATTACCTTCCCATCCATGATCATCTGTTTCCTCTTGTTAGTCTCCTTCTTCTCGTCAAAGTCTGTCGACTCCAGTTTCTGTCAAATCATTCACACAGTGGAACATAGAATGAACTATCGGTATCTAGGAATACAGACTATTTGTGTTGCTTTGTGTGATGCAGGGCGGATCTTACAGTCAAATCCACACAAAGCTCTTTAGATATAGATTATTAATGACATTTCACTATGACTCAATAGAACATATGGACATAAAAGGTGTGTGTGAAACAGAAAGACAGAAGCTTTGCGTACGATCTCACAGCGTCTCCTGGTGACGTTGACCTGGGTCAGGATGCTGAGTACTTCCTTCTCCTCCACAGGGAACTCCTTCAGCTTGGTCTCTGCACAAGAGAGCATATTGCTGTTGAAACCGCTCATCTCAATATTTTGACTTTGTTTCACTTTTTTTCATAAATTGCTTGCTACTACTTGATCACACTACTGCGTCACACGATCCACAAGCTCAAAAGGTGGGCACAGAAGTTGAACCAATAGGGATCCAGCGTTGGTTCCCAGCACTATTTTGAATCCCGCCCCTCTATGCCTCGAAAAGCTTGAGTACTGTCAGCCTAGGCAGGGACTAACCTTCTGGAAGATTAATGCCATTTACCCTCAGCCATCAGCCAGCATACTCAAACATTACCACCCAATTACACATACCAGCAGCAGTTTACATTCAAAGCAAATAATGGTACTGATGATGACCACCTCATCGACTGAAATAACAGTCATTCCTATCGTTCAGAAACATTGAAGACATCATCATACACTTGAAATACCAGACACAATAAATGGGAAGAGGCTAGCGCTCGGAAATTAAATTACTTTCGCAATATCAGTCTTTGTAACATAATAACAATCCTTAAAATATTGAGAAGACCATCCGTCTCTGCTCTACCTGTTGTGAGCTCAATGCACAAAGTACAGTGCAACCCTGGTCCGCTTTACAAAGTATAGAAAGTGGTTAAATTGATCAATTTCAAAGATAATATCAAATTATTCTGAGGCGCCCACGGCACCCTAGGAATACATGGGCAACTGGCGACCCGGGGGCCACATGAGGCCTCTACCATCACTGCAGGTTCATATCCGAACATTGATATTATTGATTTCAACGAAATACTAGTATTAAAATATGATTTTCTTTTTTTATGTCCAATGTATTTAGTTCATAAAGTTAACATAACTATAACTAAATGCATTTGAAATTAAATAAACATGTTACCTTTCAGGATTCTAATTCAAAAATAGCAAAAGATTATTCAGTCGTGAGTGTGGAAATATAGTGGCCCTCTCCATCGTCAAAGTTGCCAACCCCTGCCCTAGGGTGCCACAGCCCCCACTTTGAGAAACCCTGGTTTGGACTTACGGGTCTGCTCCTCTATGGACTGGACCAGGTGAATGTCATACTGAGTCACCAAGGTGATGGACACTCCATTCCTTCCTAAACAACAAGCACAGCACATGCTAAGACTTGTGATATTTCGTTGCAGTCTTCACACCAGTGTTACAGTGCATCATACATTTTCATGCCATCTTCAAACAAATATCAAGACAGACATTTTTTTGTTAGGCCAAGTGCCAATCTGCGATTTATGAAACTGAGTGTTTAGAAAAACAATTATCACAACATGTAGAATTATGATGTTTTGTTTATATTTTTTCGAAACCTAAATGATGTTCTTCATTCGCAGTTGAAGAAATCGCAGATCGAGGCGGGGATGATCGGGGATCATTTGGAAGATGCTTCTGAACATGCATTCTATAGCTATTTTTGACCAATTCAAACACTCTTAAATCTAATCTATTGCTAGTTTGAACACTTCAATAACTCTCACTTAAAATAACTAATCTAAAAATAGCCCATCTACAAGCTCACACATTGACAGAGCTTGTATGTATGTTACCAGCTCTGGCCGTTCGCCCCACTCTGTGGATGTAGGTCTTGGGCAGTCCTGGGGTGTTGTGGTTGATGACCACCTGGACGGTAGGGATGTCCAGACCCCTGGGGATGTGAACACACAAACCATAGTCAGAGACTACCAGATTTTGTACTTTGTTTTCTTGTTTGGGTGTGATTTTTATTTTATTTTTTATTGGCTACTATGAATCAATTCATCTCATGCCTCCACGGCAGTGTAGCTCGCAGACGAGGAACATGGTTACCTCGCCGCCACGTCCGTGGCAACCAGGATCTTGTAGACGCTGGACTTGAACATGGAGAGGTTGGCGAACCGTTGTTTCTGTGAAGAAAAGTCGACGAATGAGGCAAGCTGTGATTTACTGTGCAGAGTAGACCCCTTCACCTGACTTAATCCTCTTTAGTGCAGATAGGGAGATGATTGCTTTGTGCCACCGCACACATTTCAATCACACTCTTTCCAGAAAACAAATGGGATTTCTCTCTTAAGAGAGAGTCGTTATCGGTCGGCTCAGATGGCTTTTATATTTTCATTGCTCTTATCCTGCCCCACTCATAAGATTGAGTGGAGCAGGATCAGGGTTCAGTGCGTTGCTCAAGGACACAGGGACCTTTCATGACATTTCAGTTAAGAATTTCTCTATAAATGAAGCACAGCTTGAGAAGGTTGTTACTCTCATCTAGGGCTGCCACTATCGATATAGAGTATTCTATCGATGGCAGACTGTCAAATGGGTCAGTTTGATGAAGTGCTCTGTTCACCTGTTTCATCATGGAGTGTAAGGAGATGGTAGGGAAGTTGAATTCGCGCAGCATCATGGTGAGGATCTGGCAATTTCTGTAAGAAGACACAAAGATCACACTTGTGTGAAGTGAGGGGCACCTGGTTATGTTTGTTGTGCTCTAAACAAACATTTAAAAAGTCCATAGACTTTGGCTGCCACATGCTGTAATTCCGAAGGACAGACGTTGGGAGTGGCAAGCTCCCAACGTCAATGTAAAAAGGTTTTTTTATTATTATTAGAAGCCAACAAACACGCTTAAATATCACAGCAAACAAAAATACTGTGTGACTGTCGTCTTACTTGCAGGTGTTTGTGAAGATGAGGATGGACCAGTCATAGTGCTGGTCAGTGAAGTTCTGGACGAGGTGGACCAGATAGGCGTCCTTTACTCTCTCTGGGGTCAGCAGGTAGCGCTGGTCCAGTTCCTCCACCGTACGGGTCCTGATGTCAATGTAGCATCACGATCATTTTAACCACTTCATCCATTATACATTGGCTATTCAAAATTCTCACACAGCTTGGTTGAATGCTTGATTCTGATTGGTCAATCGCCAAATTCAGCGATGTGTTATTTCTGGATAATGACCGCTCCGCTCTATAACAGACCACTGACTGCCTAATCAAAGGCTCTGAGCGCCTGGCTGCAGCCGCTGTGCTACTTGGGAGATAATTCACCTTCAGGGTGATTAACCACTTCCAGTTCGCTTCGGTGGTTAATCACCCTGTCGGTATGACCACCTAGCCAGACATCTCTTACTTAGCAAATATACAAGCTTTGCCACTCTGCGAGCTTGTACATCTGCTATTTTTCAATAAAAATATCGAAAATGTTTGTTTAAACATAAACCTTCTCTTCTTTGGAGGGAAGTTTCTGGCTAGCACAAAACATTTTCAGATGGAGGGGTCTGGTCTGCGGCCAAATACATATCAATTGTGTGTGTGTGGGGGGTCCTTGGCACAAATAAACTAGCGGCTCAGACTCACTCAGACTTGGCCTCATAGAAGAAGGGCTGGTTGAGGGCGACGCTCTGCAGCTCCTGCAGCGTGTCGTTGAGCGTGGCGCTGAACAGCAGCGTCTGGCGCTTCTTGGGCACGAAGCTCAGGATGGTCTCCAGGTCTTTACTGAAGTCCTCACAGCCCTGCTCTAACAGCCGGTCAGCCTCGTCCAGGATCTGAGACACACAACACACACACACACACACACACACACACACACACACACACACACACACACACACATTTACCTTAAACCTACGATGTGACAATAAACCTGATTCTGAACAGTGAAAATAGCCGATGTACAAGCTGCTGGCCCAGAACAGGGACAGCAGGTTGAAACTAAGTGGTTGATGAATAAACCAAGTTGTCGATTAAGAGGGAGAAGAAGAAGAAACACTATATGTAGACAGACCAGGAACTGCAGTCTGCTCATGCTGAAGGTGTTGGAGCTGCGGATGTGATCGGCCAGTCTTCCCGGAGTCGCCACCACAACATGGGGCTTCTTTGACAGCTCCAAGGCCTGCGTGATAATGTCTGTTTGGAGACACAGCGGACATAAGAGCACAGAATGGAATACAAACATGCAAGGGATGAGGTGAGATAAGACAACTGCTATATCGTTGCTGTCGGGCTGAAACCTCTTATTCTAACTTCAAACTAGTTTTGAACTTGTAGATCTGCTACCTTTGAATTTGAATCCTGACAAGTAACATTTTTGGACACAATATTATGATGTTTCCAGTTTGTTTTACAGGAAAATTAAACGTATATGAATTTCCCATTTTGTCTTCTCCCAGTGGGCAGAATACAAACAGAATGTGCATGATATGATTGAAACGTTACCCATTCCACCGACCACGATGCAGTCTCGCAAACCCAGAGGTTTCCCCAGGACTCGGAACTGTTCGGCGATCTGGTACGCCAGTTCCCTGTCAAACAATCACCATGTTTACAAGCATCGACGATGTGTAATATTCATGATTCATGTAAACGTTTCATCGTTACAACACAGCCATGTTTCCTATAGCCTTAACATTTCAGAAAGATGTTTTTTGTACCACTAACTACATACTACAGTGGTGTGATTTATGTTATACATTCTATTGAATACAGATCGGCATACTGTATGTCAGACATAGGACTTAATATTTTTATTAGCAGTAACAAGAGATTGGACACTATTCTACTAGTCTAATTATACTAAATTAAGAAAAAATAGCAGATCTACAAGCTCATAGCGTGGTCCGAAGTGATGTGCTGTGAGCTTGTAGATCTGCCGCTCCCCACTTTGAGCTCCAATGCTGTAGGGATGAGCAGACACCACCAACCTGGTGGGCGTCAGCACCAGACAGTAGATACCGTACGGGTCTTCAGACAGTTTCTGTAGAACCGGCAGGACAAACGCTGCCGTCTTACCACTGCCTGTCTTAGCACAGCCCAGACAGTCCCGACCTGCAGAGCACAACCACAACCATGATGAACTAAACAGAACAATGTCAATCAATCAACTCAATTTGTCAAGACTATTAAAAACAACCAATATGAAACACATACAAAAAGAACACCCCTATAGCATAAAAACATCAGCTTTTACAATAGACAATCATACCACTGTTTCCAAAAAGTAGACCAATATCTTCTTGTAACACTGAGGCTGGCTATCTGACAGCGACATAATGATAAAAGTTTGAGTCTCTCATTCAGTCGACACATTTGTACTACATCAAATTTCTCAATAGGGCATGACAAGACTTGACTCCCACATTACATTACAACAACTCACTTGCACTAATCCATCTTGTTTATTTCGATACTGTATCTATGCATGCAATAATTATTTTTGTGTCATCATTAACAAAACTATGAAGTCAACCCATGTCACTAGCAGAATAAAGTCACATTGCTGCTGTAACAAATATTTGACAGTTAAGGCGTTTAGCAGACATTAAGATCGGAACAACTTCAAGCGAGTAAACTAAGCTCAGTAACTAAGCAAGCATCATCTCTAGTCTAACAAATAAC
This sequence comes from Benthosema glaciale, assembly GCA_900323375.1. Classification (NCBI taxonomy): domain Eukaryota; kingdom Metazoa; phylum Chordata; class Actinopteri; order Myctophiformes; family Myctophidae; genus Benthosema; species Benthosema glaciale. The sequence goes on from OOFJ01111720.1 coordinate 12,048, forward strand.
AATGTAGTGCCTCAAAGAAACTATAGCATCTGTTTAAACAAGATGCTATCTTATAATCTAGAATATTCTTAACGTGTGCGGGTTTTTTTGGTTTTTTTTTAACACGAGTCAGTTGTATGTCATTTTAGCACATTTACCTAATGTAAAGTGTCATAACTTTTTAAGAAAATTACATTAGGTAGTCAGTCAGTTATACAGTTATTTACCTTGGAGGATGGGAGGCACACAGTTCTCCTGCACAGGAGAGGGCTTAGAGATCCCCAGTTGTTTACATTGTTGGATGAGCCAATCGGAGAGGCCCAGGGACGAGAAATCGCCCATTATGCTATATTCTGGACCCGCTAGTTATTAAATAACTGTATTGTGTTTGTTTCATGTGAGAGAGAAAACAAATAAACGTAGAAATACGCTGCTATCTCAAGTTATAAGAACTACACATCCTTCCTCGTGGCGACTGCCTGGCGAATGCTTCGTCGCTGAGTTATGACGTCATGGGATGAGCCGTCTGTGATTGGTCCATTTTCCAGACCGGGGGCAGTGGTTTTCTGGTTCCACTGAAATATCGTCTATTCATTTTTGAGCGGTGCCGAACCGCTCCATTAAGTAGAAATGTATGTATGTATGTATGTGTCCGTGTGTGTATGAGTACGAAAACATGCAACACTGCAACTCGGTCATTTCTCGACAGTTTAAGACACGGGCCGACACACCCCAACCCAGCAGGCCCCTGGGCGTGTTCCTGGGGGTCTGGAACTCTGGACATCCCGGGGACCCCCCAGGGACCCCCCAGGAACTCCTAAAGTACCGTAACTCCGTCATTTCTCGACTGTTTGGCACGCGGGGCAGCACGCCGAAAGCGGACTGGCCCCCTGGCTGTGTTTCTGGGGGTCTGGAGGTTCCGGGGA